>JAKTYK010000005.1:0-5000 GCA_030578655.1 Magnusiomyces starmeri
AACATATATATATATATATATATATATATATATATATATATATATATATATATATCATATCAATCTATATCTTATCATCATCATGGGAATTGGCTCCTACTTCAAAAACCAGTTTTTTTCAACAGACCTAATTGCTGCGGCGCCTGCCGTCCAGCCCAATGCGCCGCCCACCAAACAAGAAATCTACGTCAACAGACTCAACAAGGGCTGTAACCTTGGTGGCATGTTTGTTCTGGAGAAATGGATCACTCCGCACATGTTCCCCGACGACGCAAAGGAGGGCAAGACGTCGGAGTTTGATGCAATCAAGTATGCGCTCAAAACGCACAAAAAGGACCGCACCAAGGTGCGCGAGATGTGGGAGGAGCACTGGCGCACCTGGCTCTCGCCCGACGACTGGCAGTACATGGCGTCGGTGGGCGTGACGGCCGTGCGCCTGCCCATCGGGTTCTGGAACGTCAACGAGTGCGAGTACATCTCGTCAACGCACTTTGAGGATCTGGAGGAGATCTACAAAAACTCATGGGCCTTTATCACAAAGTACGTTCTGGAGCCGGCCGCCCAGCACAACATTGGCGTTCTCATCGACCTCCACGCCGTCCCCGGAGGCGCCAACGATGCCGACCACTCGGGCTTCAGCGACGCAAAGGGCGAGCTTTGGGAGTCCAGTAAGTACCAGGTCAAAACGCTCAACGTGCTTGCTCATCTGGCCGAGCAGGTGAAGGCCTTTGACAACGTTGTGGGGCTGCAGGTTCTTAACGAGGCACCCTACCAGCATGACTGGGAAACGCAGCGCACATTCTACCTCAAGGCCCTGCACAAAATCCGCGAAATCAACCCGTCCATCCCGGTCGTTATTTCCGACGGATGGGACCTCAAGTCCTGGATCGACTGGGTCAAGCACAATGACCAGCAGCTGTGCTACCAAATGCAAGCAAAAGTCACCACCGGCCTTATTATTGACGATCACGTGTACCGCACCTTTTCCGACGAGCACCGCAACACCCACCCCAAGCAGCTTGTCGACGCCATTGAGCAGGCTTTGCCCAACGAGTGCGGCTCAGACGCTGACGTCCAGGTCGGCGAGTTCTCCTGCGTCATGGACACCCATTCCTGGGAGCTCAACGACAAGGACCCCAAGGGCTCGCGCGAGGAGATTGTCAAGGAGTTTGGCAACCGGCAGTGCGCCCACTACAACGAGCGCGCCTGCGCATACTACTTCTGGACGTACAAGTTCCGCTGGGGCGGCGGTGGCGAGTGGGGCTTCCGCGAGATGCAGGAAAAGGGCTGTTTGGACTCGGGGTTTTGCCAACTGGACCGCCAGTTCCCGCCCGACAAAACACCCTCTCCTGAATACTACAACGAGCAGTACCACCACGCGCTCAAGTCTGCCATCGACAACCACATGGCCTACTGGAACTCCCAGGACCCCAACCGTGACTGGCAGCACTGGCGCTTCGAGGACGGCTTCAAAATGGGCTGGCTCGACGCCCAGGAGTTTGACAAGTTCAACCACTCGGTCATCGGCAGGCGCTCCGCATGGAAGGCTGCTCGCGAGCAGCAGCATGTTCAAGAGCGAGGTCACAGCGATCTTCTCTGGGTCTTTCACCAAGGCTTTGATCAAGGCGTCGGCGCTTTTCTCCAAGCTCGTCATAGAGCATATCATGGTTGATTTTTTTATTTTATTTTATTCTATTTATATATATATTTATTTATATTACAATTTAATTTTACCTGCGCTGATTTCTTTCCAATCTTCGTCTCGTAAAGGCACATATGTCCCGTTTTTCAGCCAATAAATGACCTCCGTGTCGCTGGGGAACGTTTGCTTTTGGTACTTGCTCTTGACCACCTTGTTGTTGCCCGTAGTATCAATTGACTTTGTGAATTTAATAAACACCGGCACCGCGTACTTGGGCAGCTTTTCTTGTAAATACTTGGCCAATCGATCCATATATTCTGCCGGCTGCTGCCCTTGCTTCTCCTGCTGGGCAGCATGCGCGCCCTTGGGAACAACCACGGCAAAGCCGGCGCGGCCCTCGTGCATCGGCACCTTGACGCCAACAACCACCGCCTGGTCAATATCATCAAACGACTGGACAACGTGCTCAACCTCGTTTGTCGACACGTTCTCGCTCTTCCACCGATACGTGTCGCCCATACGGTCGACAAAGTACAACAGCCCTTGCTGGTCCTTCTTCAGCAGGTCGCCGGACCGGAACCACGCGTCGCCCTTCTTGAACACGTTGCGCAGAATCTTCTCCTCCGTCGCCTGGCGGTTGCCGTGGTACCCCTGGAAGCTCTCATGGACCTTGCTGGGCTTGATGATACGCGAGAGCAGCTCGCCGGGCTCGCCGGGCTCCGGCCGCCGGCACAGCCCTGTCACCGGATCGCGGTAGATGGCGTTGTTGTTTTCCCGGTCGACCTTGACCAGCGCATGCGTGTAATCCAGCATGAGCCAGTTGGCAAAGCTGCCGTAGCGGCCCACGGCCCCGACGCCAAAGTCGCCGCGCTGGTAGTTGGTGGTGGCCAGCGGGCCCTCGGTGGACGCAAAAAACTCGGCAATGACCGGGATGTTGAAGCGCGCCTTGAACTTCTGCCACACGTCGGGCCGCATGCCGTTGCCGGACGCCACGCGCACGCGGTGCAGCTTCTCGTGCGGCGACGGCGGGCTGTTCAGCAAGTACCGGCCCGTCTCCCCGACGTACTGGATGTACGTGGCCTGGCACAGCGCCACCTGCGTCCAAAAGGTATGCGTAGAGAACTTCTTGCCAATGGCCACCGTCGCGCCCTTGTTGTAGGCAGATAGCACGCCGAGAACAGAGGCGGTCGAGTGGTACAGAGGCATGGCCGTGTACATGGTGTCGCTGCTTTTCAGGTTGATGGCAGTGGCAAACACATACGACCCCTCCTTGGCCTTTTTCCACGACATGATGGCCGCCTTGGGGAGCCCCGTCGTTCCGGACGTGTAGATGTAGCACGCCGTGTTCCACGGCCGGTGCTCCGGATGCCGCTCGCAGTCCGGCGCTCTATACGGCTCCACTTGCGCAATCTCCTGCCGCCGCCACTCGTCGTCGAGATAAACCACCTGGGTACTCAGCTTCTCAAGCTCCTCCTGCACCGGCACCACCAATTGTTTAACCTCGCTGTCCACCAGCAGCACTTTGGCATTGGCCGTCTTGACGCAGTGCACCAACCCTTGGTCCGTCAGGTTGTAGTTAATGAACGCCGGCGTGGCTCCCAGAGACCACACGGCAAACCAAACAAAGATGAACTCGGGGCTGTTCATCAGATCCATTGCCACCGTGCACGTATTGTCGACATTGAGTTTGTGTTTTAATACCGCGGCATATTTCAGCACATTGGTGTACAGCTCCTTGTACGTATACCTCTCAACAACAAACAAGTCCTCCAGCTCCTTTGCCGTCGGTGACCGTGCGCGATTCTTCTCCCCGCCCTTGCTGCTCGCAGCGTAGGGCTTGACCTGCCGCGGGTACACCAACGCAAGCTTGTCTGGCGTCGACCGCGCAAGCTTCTCAATCACGTAGAAGAAATTGATCCGGCCCATGTACCGGTCCATCAAAAGAGGAATGACCCCCCTGGCAATCCGAAGCGCTATGTCAATGTCTTCTAATATAAGCGTTTTGGCTTCAATGTAGGTTGTCACCAACGCCGCCAGTGCCAAAGCTTCAAGTTTGTTGAACGCCATTGTAAACGGATGAGTTATAAGTATGTATATATATAAATAAAAGAAGGCAAGTTTTATAAATAAAAAAATAAAAAGAAGGTGGAAGGAAGAACTGTTTGAGACATTTTTTTTTTTTTTTTTTTTAAAAAAAAAGAAAAACAATATGGTGTTCGGCATTTATTTATCAAACTATTGCGTTTTCCTAGAAAATACAGAATACATTACTTTTTTTTTTTTTTTTTTTTTTTTTTTTTTTTTCTATCTACAATAGTTTAAAATATATATTCCACTTATTTGTTTCTGCTAACATGATGACCTGCCTGCGTGGTACCCGATAGCGTGCGCCGGCTGGATCCTGTTCGTCTATTTCGCGGCCCGGCTACCGTGATTAACGCACCCTTGTATAGACCCCGTTTAGGCACTTTTGCATTGTTTGGCGACTGCTGCGGCTGTTGCTGAGGCTGTTCCGGTTGCGGTTGCTGTGACTGCGACTGCTGTGATTGCGACTGCTGTGATTGCGACTGTGGCTGTTGCTGTTGCTGCTGTTGTTGTTGTTGCTGATCAAACCTCATTCGTTTACTTGCTGGCTCCTCGGTTCCAGAATCCTCTCTTTCGTGGCTTTTGTCTTGTCCGCTGGAACCAAGAGACGTGTCTTCGGTCAATGTATTGTCATTGCCAGCTGCAGCCGAGGTTTCAAGAGCCTGGCGCCCTGCTTGTCCAAGATGTTCTGTAGGTAACTTTGACTCGGATCCGGAGCCAGAAGACTCCGAGAGTAAAGGTCGCGTTATCGAGTCCATCCCAGTAGTCACAACATTAACATCGTCCATCTCTTCTTCCTTCTGCATATGTTCCAGCAACAATTGTTGCTCAAGAGCTGATCCTGACGCGCCCGTCGAAATCAGCCCAACTACCTCTTCTTCCTCGCCATTGTTTCTGGCCTTAAGCTTGTTAGTAGTGTCCTCAACATCTAATGGATGCTGCTGACCGGAATTATTTCTATCTTCGTTAGATTCAGCACGCAAGTTAGATGAGTCGGTAGAATTAGATTGTTTGTTATTGTCGGGATCATTGTTATTGTGGTTGGGGAATTCCACGTACCGATCAAGGTTATATTGAGAGTCTTGAGCTGATACATTTTCAGCATTCTGAGTCCTACTCATTTCCTTGTCATAGTCATGTTGCTGGTCCGTATTCCCAGAATACTCACTTACACCGGTGCCAGGTGTTGATATTATAAACTCGTTAGGTGCCCTTAGGTTACTGATACGTGATGATTTGGCCGTTTCTTTCATGGTAAAGGCAGATAACGTTG
>JAKTYK010000005.1:7500-33541 GCA_030578655.1 Magnusiomyces starmeri
TAAGGATGGAGCGGCGTTAGAGGCACCACACGATGCCGCCGCAGGGTGACCCGCCGCAGACGCGTTAACTAAAGAAGTACTAGTATTACTATTATTGTTATTACTGTTACTGCTACTGCTACTACTCCTACTATTATTGTTGCTGGAATTCCCATTGTTGCTGTCAGAAACATTGCTATTAGTCTCCTTTTTGATCAAGTCCGATATCACGCTGGCCTCCAATAGATTGGCAATCGACGGCCGTCGCATCGAGGTGTCGTTGTGGAACAGTTTGCACCCCAAGAGCGACACGGACGAGGACGAGTTCATGGAGGCCACGGCTTCAGCTGCTTCTGCCTCAGCCTGGGTGGTTGAAAACTTGTTTGAAGACGATTCCGGAGAAGGAGTAGTCATCTTATAAAAGTTAACATATATTCATATATATATATATATATATATCTATAGATATATGAAAAAATAAAAAAAATAAATAAAAAGAGAATTATAATAAATAAAAAAAAATGAAATAAATGGAGTATTTTTTTTTTTTTTTTTTCTTAAATCGATGCGGCGAGCGGCGGCGGCGGCTCAACTCAAAAAAAAAAAAAAAAAAAGACAAAATAAGCGGGTAACATGACGTAATCATTGACAAATACGTACACTGTGATGGTTATTATTTATGTGTGTGTGTTTATTACATAATATATTACATATCATTAGGGTCATAAAGCCAAAGCTAGGGGTCCCTGGGAATAAGCCGCACGGTAAACGGATCCGGTTCCACCACCAGCGAGCCCACCTTCCTGAACCGATCCCATATGTTGGTGGTCATGGAGTCTTGGGCATGGTATGGAGGTCGGACGTGGAAACACATGATGACCTTCATCAGAGCAACGTACATTTCTCGCTCGGCCAGCTTGTACCCGGCGCAGATGCGCGATCCGGCGCCAAACGAGAAGTGCGGCATGCCATCTCTTGTGCACAGCTTCCGCCTCTTTTTCTTGCTCGTCAGATACACTGCTACTGACGGTTTGGGCGTCAGAATGTCTTTTTCTTCTTCTTCTTCTTCTTCTTCTTCTTCTATGTCTGCATATTCGAGGTATCTGTTGACGTCAAATTTGAACGGGTCTGGGAACCTTGTCTCGTCAAAATTCGCTGCAAGTGTGTTCATGATCAGCATAGTTCCGGCTGGAATGTGTAACGGAACCATGTCTCCGTGTTCGTCCATGGTATATTCATTGATATCTTCAATCGTTTCTCTCGCCAGATTGATTGGCTGAGCGCTGGTATGGCGCATCGACTCCCAAATAAAGGCAGTCAACAGTGGTAATGTTGTTTTGTAGTTTTTGACGTTGCTGTTATTATTAAATAGTACTTCCTCAACTCTATTGTACTTATTTTTGTCCTCTCCTTCCCACATTTCCATGATTTCTTCGTATATCTGGTCTTGCAACTCTTGTCCGTACGGTTTGGATAAATGTCCTATGGCGCTCACTATGTTAACGGGTATAGTATCCAAACCGGCTGACACCATTGTCAAGCACGTTGAACGCAACTGCGCTTCATCAAGGGTACCATTGTTCAAGATATTTGCAATAATGCAGGATGGGTATTGAGTGTTTTGCAATTTGCACAAGTTGATATTGTCTAGCAATGTATTCATTAAAGTGGTCATGTAATTTTCTCGTCTTTGTTTAATTTGTAGTACGAATTTAGCATCCAATAGTTCATTAGTATTGTTGTTATTTTCGTTGTCGTCCTCTTTCGAAGATGAGTCTCTCTGTGGTTGAGGAATATAGTGATTGTAAATCAGTTGCATAATTTTTTTGGTAATTGTATTTATAGGGTATAAAGTTTCTTGCCTAGTCATGGGCAAGTAATCTTCCAAGCTGTGCAACGAGGATCTAATCTTGTTGATTTGTTTTTCCACGTAAATGATTTCATTCATTAGGGCCTGGTCGTTTGGACAGGTGCCGTAAGCAACGGCCAAAGAAACTTTGAGGGCATACATTTCAAAGTATTCTCGGACATTGATTTCAATACCTTGTTCCTGGGTAAACTTGTAACGAGTTTTCGCCTTATTGTAATCCCGAAGTAGCTGGGAAACACATAAACTCGACTCCCGGTCTATTATGGGTATATATGTATTAATTACAGAAGAGTTGAGGGCCTTTGTAGCCACGGCTTTCATTTTCTTCCAGCTAGGTCCGTAGGGGGTAGTTCCTATGGTGGTTCCTTGGTTAGAAGACAAGATTTTGTGAAAGGTATACATGTTTGGTCGCGAGCAAGTTTTGGCCCAATTAGACATCCACAATGTCTTGACCATATGGTAACTGTTAACAACGACAATGCGTTGGCAGCCGAGACGGACTTGAAATATGGGGGTGGTTGGGATGCCTTTAGCTCTGTCATGATCAGAACAGCATGGGTCAGTCGACCGGGTATCAAACGATTGCAACTTTTTGTCTGGTATCCATGACCAGTATGTCAAGGTCGGACTTGGGCCCAGTTGGAGGAGATTCCCGAAAATGGGCACAACAGGGTTAGAGGATAAGGTTTGCAGATGGCTTGGAGAAAGATGAGCAAAGCCATTGAAGCGGGGGATATTTTTTATCGGGCGCTGTGAGCAGTAAATGTCTGTGAAGAGATCCAATAGCAGATAAATAGCAAGAGCAAAAGTAAACACAGCCAAAGGGGATAGCCACCGCAAGGAGGGCCCATTGCTGGAGATGATTTGAGGGAAAGTAAATGTAGAAACCTTGCGAACTCCCAACTTCCAAACCATAAACAGGACAAGAGCACAGCCCAGATGATTCGCCATGCTATAGATAAAAAATTGAACACGAACCGGGGCATCAGCAGCTGCTGTGCCAGTTGCACTTGCGCTTGCGGTATAAAAACCTCTTTTCCGTATTTCTTGCAAGACAGCAACCAAACGGTGAACCCACCGGCGGTCTAATGGACTTGTCACAGAGACACGACTGCTGTTGGCCTTTATTTTTTGTGACATTATGTGATACTATTCTATTGACGGTATTCTAGTACAATAAAAAAAACCTTGGACAGATTTCTGCTCAAAGATTTAAACTTTTTTTTTTTATTTTATTTTTTTATTTTTTTTTATTTTATTATTATTATCAAGATAATGTCTATTTTGTTTAAAATTAAGAATTAAGAATTAAGAATAAATAAATAAAAAAAAAAGTTTCTTACAGAATTAAAATAAAATAAAATAAAATCTAAGTGGCGACACAGCAGAGGTTATAGTTTATAATAATATATAAGGTTTCAACTAATATTTCATTCCTGTCCAAAACAATGTATAGTTTATAAATAAATAAATAATATATATATTAATCTCCATTACTCCGTCTCCCTTTAGGGCTCTAGAAATGTTGGTTTTTAAACATAAATCTGGTCATTATGCAAATATGATCTGAAGGGTAGTTTGTCACCGTGTATGGAACTGGATGCTGCTGTTGGTTCTCACATACCAGTGTGGATCCAGTGCTAAGCACACTGTTGTTGTTGCTCGTACAGTTTGTAGATGATGATGACGCCATGCCCGGCATCAAATGTCGCAAGTGCTGAGCCTGGTTGGGATCAGGCCCCAGGATCTCCGAGACGGCCAATGTCGGCGTCGAGTACCAAATGTAGTCGGAAATCTCTACCGTTTCGTGGTTAAACTTGGTAAAGGGAATGTAATGTTCTTGTGTGTTTTCACATGTCCCATAGAGCTGTTTGCTCTGCAATTTACTCCTCTCCTTGTTCTTGCTGCCAGCCGTGGGATACCTTTCCAGACTCTTGTCTTCGGTTGCCAAAGTCTCTACGTCACTAAACATGTCATTGCTGTTGGAACTACTGGGCGAAATAAGATCATTAAATGGGTTGTTGCTAAGAAGATGCAACTGCCGAAGTTGTCGCTGTTGCTGTTTCCGCTCTGGCTGCTGATTGCTCTTGTCATTATAATAGTAATTTTTATTGCTACTGTCACCAACACTTGGGGGCCGGTACAAATATGAGGACCGTAATCCCAAATGCTGGTTTGCTCGCCACTTGGCCTTAGGGTCGGTGAAGCGAGCATAGCTTCTGCCCTGCCAATCAGCTATCTTGTAAACAGGTGTGTCTCCCTTAAGTAGATTATAAACTCCAGAACCCACAATAGAGTTTAGGTCACCGCACAAAATGACTGGAACTTTATTGCCATTGTCAGCTGAAGTCGAGGGCTCTTCGGAAGAGTACTTGAGTACAAAATACTCAATTTGTTCCAAGCACAGCCCAATCTGGACCATTCGCACGTCCGCCAGCGTGGCCTTGTCCTTTGATGTGCCCATTGCCCCCTTGAGAACTGCAGGCACGATCTTCAAGTCAGGCACTAGCTGCGTGTTGGCCACTACTATGATTTTCCCGCTGGGCACATGCCGCAGAACGGCAACTATGCCCACATTGGATCGCCCAGCAACGCGCTCTCTTGTATCCCGTTCGGCGGCAAACGTAGCCAAACTTTCTTCGTCGACAAGAGTTTCAGTTTCCGGCTTCGATGCCGACGAGGAGGACTTGTAATACAAAGTCATATCCGCGTAATTAAATATCCGCTTTTCCAACAGCTGGAAGCGATCCATCTTGAAGAATATAGCGCTGCCTTCCACGGGCATTTGGTTCTTTGCTGCGCTTCCTGTTACAGGTTGGAAGGAAGTACTTCCGCCTCCCTTTACCATCGACAAGGGACGGGGACTGCCGCCAGCGGCAGACGACATGGTTGTACTTCCAAAGGGCGATGGCCCTCCTAAAACGCTGTTACGTTTAGCCGAGTTATTATAAAGGGGGTGTTTGGGTGCGTATATACTGTCATAACTGGCCAACTCGTAATGAATCTGGCCATAGTATTCCTGAGCGTCAAGTTCTTGTAGACATAAAATGTCTGGGTTGTGTGTTTTAATTTCTTTAATAATGAGAGCAAACCGATCGCGTCGCGAGCGTAACGTTGTAGAAGGGATTCCAGTGGAGCCATTACTGCTGCCATTATTATTGTTGTTGTTATTATTAGTAGTATTATGGTTATTATGACTATTAGTAGAAGTGGTAATGTTGCTAGATCCCGTGCCAGTACCCGAGTTGGTACTTATACTTGTACCACCTATAGGAAGGAGTAAACTACTGGTGCGGGGTTTATGAGAGGAACTAGCGGACTGAGAAGAAGGCGAGCCTTTGTTGGCTATTATATTGTCTAAGCGGTTGGTATACAAACTACTGAGGATGTTGTATGACATGACAGAAAATCCTTGTAGTCTATGGAGATTGGTATCCGAGTCGTTGCTTGAATCGTCACTGTCACAAGAGTACGGGGACCCATGATAAAAAGTGCTAGTGTAGTCATTATACAAAGGTTCATTAACAGGAATCCAAGAGCGAGCAAGAGGCCAAGAATCAGCGGGAGATGAGTTTGCTACTGCCGCTGCTGTTGCTGCTGCTGCTGCTGCTGCTGTTGGTGTTGTTATTGTTGTTGTTGTTGTTGCCGCTGTTGCTGTGGCGGCGGCGGCGGTAGAGGCATGGTTATTTGTAATAGTGGCAGGATTGGGAGAGTTGGAGAAACTGGTCTGATTATGGAATGAGTCGATAGTATTATTAGTGGAGTAGCTGTTATTGCTAATAGAATTGGTATGATTAACGTTATTAGAGTTGGTATTATTATTAGATTTTCCAGTAAGGTTTGATGAAGTTAGTATAGAGTTGGAGTGATTGTTTGTTCCAAAACCAAAACTGAAAGATGGAGAATGACTGGAACAAGAAGTGGAGGTGTTATTGTTATTGCCATGCTTATGGCTATTATTATTGTTGTTTTTAGAGGACTTTAAAAAGTCGGGACCAAATGTAGAAGCGCGCTTTTTGAACTGAGAAAAGGAGAGGGACGGGTGTGTCGCACTATCCAAGCTGCTTCGCTGTAGAGAAGGTGGTTTGAAATATTTACTTGATCGCTTGCTTGTGGGCGGTTTCGAGCCAGACGAGCTTACAGCGATGTCGCTGATCTGTACCGGTAACGACTCCTCGGGCTGATTTAAAGGTTGCTCCGAGGTTGGGCTTGCGCTGGTATCGTAAGTTAGTGGATCAGTGTTGCGCGTCAATAAAGTAGGTTTAGAGAAGGACAAAAAGGTCTTGCTATTGCTCTTGTCGGAGGTCTGAGTGGACGCTAAAGAGCTGGACGCAGGTGCGGGTGCAGGTGCGGGTGGAAGCACAGGTGCAGATGCAGGTGCAGATGGAAGCACAGGTACATGTGTCGAAGATGGCGGGATTTCATTCGCGTTGCTGAACGGGTTGGCGATTGGTATGGGGTTGTTGGGATAGCAATTTTTCGTCGGAGATGTTGGTGCAGAAGTGAAAGAAGTGGCTGCGGAATACTGCGAGGAGGATGACCCCGAGGAGGAGGACGACGAAGAGGATGATGATATGAAACGTTGCTGCAGAAAACTGGCAGAAGTCTGAAGAGGAGGTTTGACAGGAAGAGAAGCAGCTGTAGGAGCAGCAGCAGCTGTAGGAGCCGGAGCAGAAGCAGGCACAGCTCCTGTAAAAGAGTTACTGTTAGAAACACCATTGGGTGCATCATCGGAAACAACTCTAATTGAAGCAGCTTTCGAAGCAGCATTCAAAGCAGTAGCAGTTCTAATTGGAGCAGGATCCGGAGCAGGATCCGGAGCAGAATCCGGAGCAGAATTAAAGGAATGCGACTCATAGAACCTATTCTCGTTGGGCGAATCCAACGATGGGTCCGAGTCATACACAACAGACGAGCCCTGGGCCTTTTTCTTGAACAAATGCCGTATCTTCATGATGGGAATATCTGCGTGTTTTTATGTATTTATTTATTTATTATTGAAAAGAGTGTAGGGGAGGGAAAGAGAAGAGGAGTTTTGAAGTATTTCAGATATTTTTTATATACGAAAAAATAAATAAATAAATAAATAAAATATTTTTTTTTTAAGTGCGCACCAAATAAAAAAAAATTAAAATAAAATAAAATAAAATAAATAAAAAGTCCTTTCTATATTTACATATCTGTATCTGTGTATATCTCTGGCTTCCTTTTATGAGTACCTCCTGGTTTATTTATACCCGGGCGATACCCGGCTCGGACATAATCCCGTTGGGGCTATCAAACACTCGTCACACTTCCGCCCGCGGGATGGACATATTGTCTGCCCAAACCCTACCAGTGTGGGATTAATGTCCACCCACAAATCCCTGGGCAGCCATTCTTCCAGCTGGACGCGGGTCTCGTCCGGCGTTTTGGTCGGACGTTTCGTCCATTTCCACATGTTGGCCAGCCGATGCACGTGTACGTCCACCCCGATGCCATCCACCTGGTTCCACGCCCGCTGCACAAGCAGATGCCCCATCTTGGGCCCGATTCCTGGCAGCTCAACTATCTTGTCAAACGTAGGAGGAATGTCGCCGTCGTACTTGTCTGCCAAAATCTCGGCGATCTGCTTCAAGTAACCTGCTTTACGCTTATGGAATCCTACTTTACAAATCAACCGGTCTATTTCCTCCTCCGTTGTTGCCTGCACCGTGCCGATGCTCAGTCCACCCTTGTTTGTGTGCGGATCGGGCTGTAAACCCCTACGCAGGCTGTCCATAGCACTGCTGGTCACTTGATCCTTTGTTTGCGATGACAGTAGCAGAGCTACCAGCAGCTGGAACCGGTATATCTGTGGCGTAATGTCACCCTTGATATTTTCTGGCAACCGCTCGCATCCCATTGTGTCTACGGGCGCCACAGTGTAGCTCCGCATTTCTTTCACCAAACAGTATATGGTTCTCCAGCCTTTAGGGCCCGGCGAGTCTGATTTATACCGGAGTAAAAACTCCTGGGAATCAAATGGAGCCAAGTAGGGATTGCTGTTGTATTCTGGTGTATGAGTTTTGATTTTGGTCTCGCTTATTTTGTCTTGCAGGGGGATATCGTCATCTTGTTCCAGTTTAACTGCAATATGGTCGACATGTCTAATATTTCTGAGTTTTTGTTTCTTCGGCAAGAAATAACGACTTTCAACTAAAGAGTCTTCACAATCGGAATTGGTTTCAAGTTTGATTTCGGGCTTGATTTCAGTTTCGTGTTTATAGTCGTCGTTGTTGTTGTTATCATCATCATCATCATCGTCATCGCTGAAGTCGAATGCCTTGCGTTTGCCCTTGCTCAACGACTGTTGCAAAATCCGCTGGGATCTCCTAGTCGGAATACTATGTTTGACCATGGCTACTTCCCCATGGCATATCACAAGTCTTTTGATGAAATCTTACATCAAGTTTTGGGCTGCTGGTTCTTTCTTTATATCGTGAACTATATAATTATAATAACAAACCCTAACCCTTTAACTATATTTATACATATTTATGCTACTTGCAAGTCATTTGAGTTTTATTGTCCAAACTTCATCAAAACTCACCGTTCGCTGTTGCTACCTTTGTTTTTTTTTTTTTTTTTTTTTTTTTTTTTTTGTTCAATTGTTCCCAATGGCCGAACCCACTTCTCGCAAACTAGCCGTCGCTTTTTGCTGCTTGGGCAACATGTAAGTTATGCCAGTGTATTTACTATTCATGGTGCCTTGCTAACCCCTCCTTTGTAGCTGTCGCTCGCCCATGGCTGAAGCTGTTTTCAAGCACACCGTCAAGACCGCTGGTTTGGAAGACAAATTCAGTAACATCACATCATTTGGAACCGCTGCCTATCACACGGGTAGCGATCCAGACTATAGATCTGCTCAGGTTTGCAAAGCCCATGGTGTACCTGTTTCTCACAAGGCTCAGCAGATTGTATGTATTAATTAAATAGATCTGTTTTATAGAGACATTTCAACTAACTGGACTAAACAATAAAAGCGACCCGAGCATTTCGACAAATTTGATTACATATTCGCAATGGTAAGTAGCGCACTCACAACCTTGCTTTGTTGATCAATTGAAAACTAACATTGCTTCATAAGGACTCCAATAATCTTCGCAACTTGAAAAAAATAAAACCGCCCCATTCAAAGGCCAAGGTGTGTCTCTTTGGAGAGTACAAGGAGGATCCTAAATACAATGACCAGGTACTGGACCCATACTATGGCGGCATTAATGGGTTTGAAGAGAACTTTGAGCAACTGACACACTTCTCTCAGGTTTTTCTTAAAAGAGAATTTAATATCTGAATGGCTGTGTCCTGTTTATTTTATTTTTTTTTTTTTTTGGTAAATCAGTACATCGTTCGTCAGGCCATGCAATTGGGATACTTAAACAAGAATACCCTCATAAATACTGTTTAATTGATACATCCATTCCAGATCCATTTGTATATATGTATGTTTCTTCTATATATACTATGGAATAATAAAAGGAAACTTTATGTTCAACGATACATGAAACCGTATAAACGTGTTTTACTTGAATAACATAAAAAAAAAGCCCATCATAGAATTCATTCAAATAAACAGATTGTTTCTAGTATATATATATATATATATATATATATATATGTCTAGAGGTTGTGTTTTTTTCAAAACTTAAGTTCAGCCTTTAATTCTGTTGCAATGACCTATAAATATATTTCATTTAATTTTTATGTTTCTCTTCGAGGAAATATGTTTATAGAAAGAAACGAGAGGTGTATATAAATATAAACCGGTCTCTTTATATCCTGAATGAATATATGATTATTGAAACACAGGCTGCAACATGTTAGATGCACACATCTGTTGCTACTTCTGTGTTTTTTTCTATCGTTTGTAGAATGGGATGAAACACACTATGGTATCAAACCATCACGTACTTTCTTCCTTTAAATCTTCTATATCGTATCATCTCCAAAACATCCGCTAAGGGTCTACTAGGCTATTTCCGTTTCATACGATTCGACGATTTTCCCTGAAATTTTTCATATATATATATATATATATATATATCCATGGTCATAATGTCTTCAAATCTACTTTTTCATTCTTTTAAAAAAAGAAAGTACCAATTGCTCAGTCATTATATTGACTACTACTACTCTACACAATAGATATTTGTTCGGCAAATAGAGTGCAATACTCAATTCCCAGAGTTCACTTCTGTTCTCTGGTTTCAAAAAAAAAAAAAAAAAAAAAAAATTCCAACTCAATTAATCCCTTGGGATATACTTGAAACTTACTCGGATCATCTGCCGTCTGTATATTATACTAATTGAATGCATAGAATGTATTTAGTACAGACCATAACTTTTCAATCATCCAGCAGCAGTAGCAGCAGTAGCAGCAGCAGGAAGCCAGTCCGGGAATACATCTTAATACGGACCCTGAAAAATAACCAAGGAGTTTCGAGCACAGGAACGTTACTACGATTTGTGGGCCAAGGAGTCGGGTCCAAAAGCGAGCTATCGTTAGAAACGGTCCCCAATTTTGATCCGCAGTCTCGCAAAGATTACTGCGGGTTCCGCAACATAGGCTGCATAAAAAACATCGACTATTTTTTGCAAATCGCTTACTTCTTGCCGGTCCCTCTGGACACAGGCACAGGCATAGATCCTAACTCGGGGACCATCCCCGTCGCATCCTTCAGAGCTTGGTGCTCTTTACTGTTCATGGAAGCCACCCGCAGAAATGTGCTGGTACTAAGTACCGGTAATTCAACATCTACCTCAGGTAGTTCGAAATAACAACGATTAACAATAAAACTATAGATAGAATAAAAAAAAAAAAAAAATCATCATAATGATGATAATAATAATAATAAGCTTAGACTATTATGTACTGTAATTTTTAATATCTAATATAAAAATATACTTTTTTTATACTAACTGTTTTCCAATCCAATATTCAACCTTTTATTTCTTTTTTTTTTTTTTTTTTTTTTTTTCCACCCCCAATGGTTGGCGTTTCATATATAAGTACTTTTTCATCTCCTGAAATGCTACTGTTTTATTTTTCCGGACTGGAAAAAACCCCCCCAGATGTATTGATTAAACAATTCTATTATAAAACCAAAAGATAAAAGTAAACATCAATATCAAAATAGCGATAACTGTCATTAATAAAGCAAACCGGGTGAGAATAAAATACAAATTAGAAAGAAAAAAAAAACAAAAAAAAAAAACAAAATATAAAACAAAACAAAAAAACAGAAAAAAAATAAATTACTCGTCATTATCATCATTATCGTCATTGTCTTCAGACTGTTTGGGTTTCTTTGTAACTTTAGAAGATTCAGACTTTTCATCAGCAGCAGGAGTTTTCCGCTTTTTTGAATCAGCTTGGTCATCCCCTTCTTCAGTTTCCTCTTCTTCAATGGGTGGTGGTGGAACAAACCAAGGAATCTTGCCACGATTAAAGTCATTCAAAACCATTTTGGCAACTCCGCTTTCGTCCGGTTCTCCTCCCTTGAGTAAACGACCACTTTTCCGGGCCAGCATTTCTAAAAACTCTGTACTGTCTTTCCATCCTCTAATTTCATATGTGTTTTCCAAATGATGCTGCTTACACTTTTCCAGCATGGCCGGAATGAACTGCTCTGGATTCGACACATGCTCCACCCGGACGACTCCCTTAAACAGAATATCTGTTTCCGTATCTTTGGAGCTAGGTGGTACAATACCGGGACAATCAATTAAAAATATCCGCTTCATCAACGTAATGTATTGCCAAATTTTGGTCTCACCAGGAATAGGTGCAACGTTACACACCTTCTTCTTACGAAGTGTATTGATAATTGAAGACTTGCCCACATTAGGGTATCCAATAAACCCAACCGATATTTGCTTGCGGTCGGAATGCAGTGACGAAAATTGTCGTAATAAACTAATCAAACTGCCCTTGCCAAATGAGTTGGTGATAGATGCATGGAAAGCAATAGTAGGATATGATTTAGAAAGGTGTTTAATCCAAGTAGCCTGTAATAAAACCGTTAGTAAGAAATAATTTTTTTTTACAAAAAAAAAAAAAATAATAATAACAATAATAAATGTCTGTTTCAAAACTAAGAATTCTGCCACGAAATCGAAGGAAAATTTACAAAGAAAAATTCCTTCTCGACAAACTTCAACTCAAATAGAAACATGGTATTCGACTCCGGGGGCCTCCCAAAACGGGAGGTTGAAGGTTGGAGGGAATGTTTGCTCTTCCACAGTTGTAACGGGTAAAAATCTCACTAGTACATTCATAAAGAATGGAGATATACCCTGACAGGAACTATGGGTCGGAAAAAATTTCCAAAAAAAAAAAGAAATCAAAGAAAAGAAAGAAAAAAAAAACTTACTGTAACCCAATTAGGAACCAAATCACACTTATTCAACACATAAATAAGATGTTTGTGTGGTGCCTCTTTCTTCAAATATTCTTGTACCGACAGACATCTAGTACCGATAGGATCTCTGGCATCCAGGACATGAATCACGACGTCTGATGAATCAATAACCTTGTATAACTCATTCCAAATACGCTTGGATGTACCTTTATGGAAAATGGCTTCTTTAGCTTGTGTTGACCACCCATCTTCCAAATGGGCTGCGTTTTCAGCATCTTCGTCCAATTTATCTTCATATCGCTTTAAACTGTTTTCGGCCTCGCCAGCAAGTTCCTCCAGCGAACTTACATTAAGGTTTGGTTTTTTGCGTTGAGCCTTGGGTCCAAATGTTTGCTCAAAGGGCTCAGTCTCAACAATCTTAACAGTGGGAACGTGTGTTTTCTCTTCCAGTAAAGACATGGGCAGTTTATTTTTCCGCAGAATAAACTGATATGGATCATCCTTCTTGTCTTTCATAGCTTCTCTAAAGTTAATCAATGCATCTTGTGAAATAACTCTAGTACTATTAAACCATTTTCGATCTGGTTGAATTCGTGCCGTAGGGACTTCTGTAGATTGAAATGTCGCCTCTTTGACAATGTCACCTCGAGCGTTTCTAATCGCCCGACCTTCCTTGTACATGTTTAGTCGCTTAACCTTTTTGGCATCTCGGAAAAAGTTTTCACCCTTTAGCTTCAAATTTCCGGGACGTTTGTACTCAGAAGATGAGCCTGCCGTGCTGGCAGCAGTCTTTGCCTTTTTTTCTCTCTTATGTGCACCCATTGTGTATATATATAGGAAATTGAGTTTGAAAATATATCTATATATACCTAGAAATAGATATATAGATATATAATGATGAAAAGAAAAAAGTAAAAAAAAAAAAAAAAAAAAAGAAAAAGTTAAGAAAGAAAGAAAGAAAGAAAGAAAAAAAAAAGTTATAGAGGAGAAAAAAATTAAATAAAAATTTTTTTATGATAAAAAAATTTTTTTTATTGAGGATGAATTACATAATTTTTTTAAGTGTCCTGTCAGTAAATTACCTCACTAAGTAAATTCAATACCACAATGATTATTTCTGTTACCATGGCAATGTCATACAAAAGTAAATAAATAAATAAATAAATAAATAAAAAACAAATACCTTGAAACTTTTTTTTAAAAAAAAAACCTTGAAATCCATGAAATCTTTTTATAAAACCTTTTTGAGATTCGTGAAATTCCCATGATATCTGATTTTATGTGTCTTCGGGTGAATCCGTCTCAATTGGAATTATAAAAGAAAAAAAAGAAAAAAAAAAGTACTTCTTGTTTTGTTCATTTTCTATCTCCTTTTTATACACCCTCCCCCACCTAATGAGCGAGGTTTCGCTTCCGGATATCCAACATTTGTCGTTCGACCGACTGTCTAAACTAAAAACTGTTCTTCAGCCCACTCGATCTAACAATGCTCTTCTTATCAAACGCCCGATACCCTTAAAAAGCGATCAAAATCTTCGATCTTGTTCGTCTTTGGCCGATCGTCAGAAACTCGCGCTTCATATTGTAAACTCTGCCTCTTCTGTCATAGATTCATGGAGAGATAAAACAAAATCGATCACAAGCACTGTCAAAAAGGCAACTTACGAAACTATATCACTTGCCATCAGTACTCTTTATGATACCCGAAATGAATCCTCTAAATTATCTTTAGATTTGGAAAAACGCCATTTGTCTTTAATACTCAAGCTCTTAGATGTTCCTATGGTTGACCAATCCTTTGCCGAGTTGCAAACGCTGATTACAAATTTACACAAAAATTTACTTGGTTCATCTTCGTCATCGTCACGAATCCGCTTATCCTCCGTTTTAACACTATCTCCGGAAGAAAAATTAATTAACGAATCAACAGCAAATTTAGTAACTCTAACCCAGATTGCCCTTCTTAAAGCAATATCAAAGATCAGCTCAAAAACAGCTTCAAAACCTGTACCAAGTAGCGTATGTCAACATTTGATTTACATCAATGTACGCAATAAACTAACGCTTTATATTCCGTCTTATAGGTGATAATTGCTTCCGTGGCAGCCGAAAATGGTATTGTATACTGGGCTCATCAACTGCCTGATCAAGCAGCGTCTCAGAAGCTGGTCCTTTTTGGAAAGCTCTTTCTTGCATTATCAAACAATTCATCCATACCAACATCATTTATGTATAGACTCACATCATTACGCATTTTCCCTTCTTTAGAAGAACCCTACGTCAATATGGTACTTGCATCTTACTCTTCACTCCGTAAGACGGCGGGCTATTCTACCGAAAAAATTGTGGAGGAATACGGGGAAAGTATCTTACAACTTGTCAATGAAAAACACAAGCAACTGCTTAAATTTCCATCTTTTGTATCTTGGTTTGAAAGATTATATACAGTAGCAACTAAAGATCACCCTTCTGACGACTGGGAGAAAGCAAATTCTTTGCTAAACTCAATGCCTAGCGAAGATAAGGTTTTCTCCCTTTTGGATTCGATAAAATCAAAAATCTCGACTTGTGAAGTTCAAGATATAGACAAACTTTTAGAATTTAAAGACATTGAAAGTTATTTCTCCAACCCCATATTCCACAAAACCTTGCTCAACTTTTCCACAACTTTTTTAGACTCTTCGAGCTACGAAATCTACAATGCCATCTTAAAGTTCTACCTCACCTATTTGCATACCAACATTCCTAAACTTTCTAGACACTTTTTTAAATTATCAAACACGTTTTTTATTCACGTTAAGAAACAAATGGAACCTCTCAATGATGTTGCAATATTCAGTAACTTCCATTCCATTTACGATTCTCTGATTCAAGGTTTAACCGTCACAGATAATTACTCTCTTCTTTTATACATTTCAAATTCATTTCTCTCTATAGGCGCACGTCTGCGTCAAAAAAAATCACCCATATACATTGAATATTGGCAAAAATCTGTTTCGATAGAGTTAAATTTATGGAAGAAATTACCCGAACCTTCGCCCACATTTTCCGCCAAAATTGAACGTCTTTCTATTGCTTTGATAGAGCAGGAAAAACTAAATGAAGCTGCCCAAGTTCTTTTTGATTCCTTCCCCATTATAATATCTGCATTGGATGAAATTGAACAAAAGGCCGCGGCGCGCCCTTGTCATATGGTGTGGGCAGATCCTTCTAGCATTCGTTTATTTAATATATTAACCCGCATCCTTCTTGAAATTAGCACGGAAACAACACCGCTTGATTTTCCATTCAAAAACTTGAGCGTCTATGTTCAAGGGTCTATTTTAGAGCAAATTCTTGTTCAATTGGAAAAATATTCACATCCATCAAAGGAAAAAGTAGCATTGGATATCATGAATCACTTAAACACACTATACATTAAAAACCCACTCAGACTTTTAAGGGCATGCAACCTGTTTGAAAAGTCTACCGGTGCTTATTACGATGACTATCAAGCCGGATATGTTGAAAATCTTATTGATAGTTTACTAGTCGATATCTCCTATTCTCGCCGAAAAAGTGGCCGCGTTGAAGAAGTTGGAACTGAAATTATGGAACCCAAATATCAAAATGATATGGTGCTTGCACCGCACCGATTTTTTATTATTTCATGTGCTGCGTTATCAGCAGCAGCATTTTCACAAATTGCTTCTACAAAACAATATCAGTATTTAAACAACTCGGTTTGTTATGTAATTGAAATGTTTAAGCGCAAAGTGCAAAGTGATGAAATGTCCGAGATAATAAGTCATACACAAAAGCTGTGTTCCTTTTTGGATTTACAAGGTGCAAATGAAAAACGCGCTGAGCTTTTGAATGCCATGCGCGACAGCTTTTTATTGAACAAGGAAAACAAAACGCCGGAAAATTTAGTGAACCGGCTACATTGCCGATTAGATCTCATAAAGTCATTAATTGCGTTAGGATACAATGGATCAGCGGTTCGCGAAGCAACAGCCCTTGAATCTGAATACAAATCACATACAAATATCATGAAACCAATTGATACAGCCTGGCTAAAGTTAAGAGAGGCTCAGAGCTTTGTTTCTGTGGGAGAAACTGCAAAGGCAAGAACAGCTCTTACCAGTCTTTTTTCTTTAATTCAAAGCGATGAACTTTTGAAATCTCCATTGTTGAATGGCCGACTTGCTAGCGAAGACCGGCAGCATTTTCAACAGAGATCTTTACTTTTTGCCGAGATTTGCTGTACTCTTTCATTACTTCACACACATGATGTAAGTTTATATATACATTTGTTTTATTTTTTTTTTCTCCTAATACTAATTCACTCTCTAGGGAAATGTTGGTTATGGAATTTCACAAACCCAAAAAGCTATCCATTTTCTTCAAGGGTTTTTGAAAAAATTCCAAAACTCATACTCAAATATTAGTTATTCTCGGGAGACTATATGGCAACTAACATCGGCGTTGATTGGTGCCCAGATCCAGTTAGCTATGTCATATGAAAAGCTAGGTATAATTCGAGAGACGTGTTATTTTGTAGAAGAGGCCAGTAAATCCGCACAACAGACCGAGTGTGGACTTCGGCTAGCCGCAATATTGGCTTTTGAAGCTGAAGTGCGTGTGAAAATGGGCGATTTGGTGAAGGGATCTGAGTGTCTTGATAAATGTCAAGAAATTATTCAAGGGCTTAACTTACAAGACTTGAATGTATTATATTACGCACATTCGGCAATTTTGAGCTTACAACGCCAACGGCTTTTCACTGAAGAATCACAATACTATGATCTCTCTGACAAGATTTTTTCCGAACTACAGAAAAAGAGCCATGCTTTTTCAATGACTGAAATTGCGAAAACTATCTCCAGATTGTCTTTGACTAACACTGAGCTAGTAAATAGTATTAAGTCTGCCAATTCTGAAGTCCCTTCTAAACCTTTAGCAAATAGACGAAGCTTGGTTGGGGGGTCAAGATCGAGTTTTACTGGGACAACTAGTGCATCATCAACTTCAGTAGCAACTGCAACACCGGCCATTAAATCCAAGTCTGTTAACAAAGTAAACCCAGTTCCTCAAATAAAAGCAACTCGAACCATTTCTCAGCCTACAATATCATTAAAAAAAAGGGATACCGTTGAATTAAACAAAGAATCAACCTCTTTTAAAAACAAATCTGACGAACCAAGTGAAATATTGGGCTTAGAAACAGTATGGAACTCAATTGTACGCAGTCAGGTATACAGTTTAGGTCTTCAAAACTCTGTTGATGGGGCCATGACATTACTAGAGGATCAATATCGAAACGTGAGCTTGCGAGACAATGTCTTGCTAAACATAGTTAAGGCGCGAAACTATTTTTTTGCAGCCAAAAAATTGCTTTCCGGAGACGCTGTTTTTTCTTTTATTTGTGATTCTGCCATTTCTATCCCATCCATCATCCCCAACAATGCATACTACAATACGTACATGACTACAGATACCTTCCCCTCAGGTGCTATTGCAAATTTGGAACTGGCTTTAGAATTGATTATGAAAGATTCATCTAATATATTGGTGGTTTGTAATGCCACCGAAATTAGTACTATTTCGTCTCTTTTGAATTCCATTGAGTTATATTTGGCAGCAATAAGTACTGTCAGTTATGACTACAGTGACTTTAATCATATTAAAAGTGGATTCTCAAATTTGATTTTGCAAGAAATCTCTCGTACACTCACCTTGGAGTCTGATCGAGATGTTGTACAGTTAAAGAATCACGACTATAACTGGCCGACATCTATTCAGGAAAAGCATAGCCATAGTAGTAGTGGTAATGATTTGCTACAAGAGAGTCACAACACTCGAATAAGTCTTCTTAAGGAAAAAGATTTCAAATCGACATGTCAAAAATTCCAGGGCGATATATTGAATCGGATTCCTTCTAAATGGGCAGTTGTTAGTATCAATGTATGTCCAGAAACAGGGAATTTGTTGCTGTGTCGCTTCGAAAAAGATAAACAGCCGTTTCAAATCAATTTACCGCTGAGTCGGCATAGTAGCCGCGACGCCAACGAAGAATCGTTTTCTTTTGATTTGGGGATGCAAAGACTCAAAGACATTATAGACAAGAGCAACGAATCAGCTAGTTCCAAACGAACTTCGCAAATCACTACCTCCGAAGAACGCCATAATTGGTGGAAACAGCGGTACGAGTTGGATCAAAAGTTGGAAGAACTTGTTGCTGATGTTGAGTATTTTTGGCTTGGCGGGTTCACAGGCATTTTCTCCCAAAGAAGACCTGTTCCTCATCTTTTGAACAACTTTGGGAAACAATTTGTCAAATTACTACGAACATATTTACCTTCTAGGAACTGGGTCATGGGAGGAGTAAGGTGTTTTTTGAATCGAACATCCAGGCCCAATTCTGCCGGGTCACAAGCAGAAAATAATAGTAACAATAACAACAGCAACAACAACAACAATACTGGTAATCTACATCAAATAAAAGGCCAGGCTGGGCTAGAAGAGGTGGAGATTACAATAGATCCTAGGATTTTTGAATTATTTGTTGGACTTGGGGATCCGGAAAATATCAAAGACCCGGGATTAATTGAAGACTTGACATATTTTGTTTTGGACATTTTGCAGTTTCATGGGGAACGAAATGCGTATGACGAGATTGAAATAGATCAATTTATGGTACATTTAGAAAACGCGCTACACAATTATCATGTATTGGCAGAAGACTTTCATCACGATGAATTCAACGATGATGTGGAGCACTTTGTTCTTGTTTTGGACCGGAAATCTCAAGCGTTCCCCTGGGAATCCATCCCTTGCCTCAGATCCAAGTCAGTGACCAGAGTTCCTTCAATGTCTACCCTGGCTGAGTTGCTAAAGCAGCACTATAAACCGGATATTGACCTTGTTTGGCCCACAATTCAAGTAAGCTTAAATGAGGATGGGAAGACTGGTTGTTATTATATGCTAAATCCGGGACAAGATTTGCCCAAAACCCAAGAACGGTTTCAAGACAAGCTAAATGCGCTAACCGACTGGAACGGATTGACAGGACAAGCGCCCAGTGAATCTCAGTTTGCTGATATGCTGCAAACGGGCGACTTGGTTGTTTACATAGGTCATGGTTCAGGGCAGCAATATATACGAGCAGCAAAAATCAAAAGCCTTCCAAAATGCTGCTCAACCTTGTTACTGGGATGTAGTTCTGGGGCGTTACAAGAGGCTGGGGATTACGATCCTTGGGGGACACCAATCACATATATGATTGCCGGGTGTCCAATGCTCTTGGCCAACATGTGGGACGTTACTGATAAAGACATTGATCTGTTTAGCACCCGTATGCTGGAGCGATGGGGGGTATTGCCGCGGGAAAAAGACGACGATGAGATCAGCAAACCAATGTCCATTAGTGAGGCAGTAGCAAAGAGTCGAGACGATTGTAACTTGCGATATCTCAATGGAGCGGCACCAGTTGTCTATGGCATCCCCATGAAGATAAACAAAAAATGCAAACAAACAACAAGCAACAAAATCGAGTGTCAAATAATAGATTGATATTGTAGACTAGTAATAATAATAATAATAACAACAATAATAATGACATTTAATTCAAGTATATTTTATATCTTATCAACAAAATTTGTAGATCCAACCCTACTTTAGAAGGAATATCAAGGTACGACTTTTGATTGAACGATGTAATACGTTGAGAAATTAGTTCTTTCATTTTCTCTGACCTTTCTTTATCATTTTGAAACAAATTAGGAATGTCATAAACGGCAGTACAAAACGGATCATCATTGTTATTGCTGCTGTTGTTGGTATCCCAAGAAAGTCTAAAGTAATAGGTGGAATATATTTGATCCATTTGAAGGCGAACCAAATGATTACGGATGATCTTATTTTCTAGTAAATTTATCATTTCGTCAAAAAACATTTCGGGGATTTTTTCGACCATATCGGCAGGCAACGAGTGGTTGTTTTTGTCGCTAAAAAAGGTAGCCAAAAACCTTGATTTTGCTTCTTTCATGGAGGTTGCAGGGATATCGGAAACAAAGGACCGCCACTGATTGGCCAATTGCGCGACGGAAGTGTGGTGGCAAGGGATGTAGCCCGAAGAGCTAGCCAGTTTTTTCTGGTTCATTCCCTTACTGCGGGTGTTGACATTTGGACTCAAGCGGATCGATGGCGAGGAAGAGTCGGCGTTTTCAGAATCAATTTGTCTGAAATTGAATTGGATAAACAAATCGCGGGGGTATTTAGTACGCCTTAGTTTCTCGAGTCTAATTGGAGAGGCTATAATGGCGGCGTAAGGGTTTGCTTTTAGTTCAGCGGAAAAATCATTGTCGAAGGAAATGCTGGGGGTAGTCGGGGCGCTGAAGAGAGAGGACGAGGTGCCAGGGATTGGTGGTTTGGGAGTGAAAGATTGTTGAGTCTTGTCGAGATTTTTTTTGAGGAGTTCATCTTTGGACTTTGGCTCGATTTTGGGAGGTTTGTCTAGGAGAATGTCAAGGATTTTGCTAGTATTTGGTGTTTTTTTCAAGACCTTTCGTTGAAGTACCATTGTTGAAGATTTGTTAGGAGAAAGAGAGGTGAAAAAAAAAAAAATAAAAAAAATTTTTTTTTTAATAAACCCGAGAGGCTGTAGCTTTTTTTTTTTTTTTCAAGGCACCGTGGCCCTGATACCCGAAGCACAACAGTTACCGGGCCACCCCTGGCACCGACAAGCAAAAACCCCTGTCCGAACCATTAATTGATCTAGCCTTTTTTTTTTTTTTAAATAAAAGGCCACCGAATTCTTGGACCGGATAGGCAAAACGGAAGGGGGGGGCAAGACAGGGATGAGACTAGTGCTTACCTAATCCCACATGTCTATTTTTAAATTTTAATTTTAATTTTAAAAATTGTGTAATAACCCACCAATTTCATCTTTTTTTTTTTTTTTTTTTTACCAACAAACAACTAAAATTTATTATTGTTATTTCAACCCTTCCACCTAATCAAAAATATAACAAACACTCCCCCCTTCGTCCCTTTCGTCCCATCCTCCTTATCTTTTTATTTTTTTTTATTTTATTTTTTTTTTTTAAATTGCTCTGGGTCCTATATTCAGACACCTTTATCTGCTTATAATTTGTCCCACGAACTACAATGGGCCCGCCTTCCAAGCCTATTCTACGAAACGTGGCATCTACATCTCCCGACAATGATGACTCCAATAAGGCGGCCTCCAGTGTCCCAGGTTTACCAATGTATACTACAGATCTCGAAAATGCACGATCCACTAGAAACACCGGGGGCGACTCCATAATTGACGAAAAAAACTCGCTGAGGTACGGAACAAGCGGTGTCGCTACTCCCGTCGATTACGATTACGAATTCAATGGCAACACTCCCTCGTCAAAACACCATTCCTCCTCATTTCTCAGCTTATCCTCTCTCTTAAACTACAACCCATCTACAAATTCCTTCGGCGCAGGGAAATACAACAACAACCGCCAACACAAAATTGCTCGAAACATTCTACTTGGCCTTTTGGCCTTTTTTCTGGTTTTCCTTGTCGGATCACCTCTTTTCTCTCTCATATTTAGAAGCTCATCCAAATATAGCCCCGTCATGGGCACTTCCGATAAGGTTGTTTTAACCTCTGATCCCTTTATTTATCCTGACATTGAAGGTTTGTTCAAGCCAAAGGGCTCTGTCGGTGGTGGTGCCGGCTCAGGGGCCAACCGCCAAGCACCAAAGAAATCACCCGGTGACTATACCCAGGATTTAAGCGATAAGGAAATGCCTGCCGCTGCAAAGGGATCGCGTCCAGGCGCGCCTGGTTCTGAGTCTTCCAACTCTAACTCTAATGCTTCTCCTGGTTCGTCCAACCCCAAAGAATCTTCTGCTGAATCCCCCGACACTGAAGAGATTAATCTTGATTTCGATAACGGTAATGATCCTAGAACAAGCAACAACCAATTCAAAAATAGAAACGCCGTTCTTCCATCTTTGCGATTCAAGCCGGCGTCGAATGGTCGTGCCTTTTGGAGATTCGGGAAACATGGTAAATCATCATCTTCAAGAATTTCCGGCAAAAAGAGTTTCTTCTCCTCTTCTCCTGCGTCCCCTGAACTTATCATTGTCACTGCAGTCAATCCTGAAAAATATTCTGTTGAATATTTGGAAAAGTTGATTGATAATAGAAGAAGATATGCCGAAAAATGGGGGTACGGAATATACATTCGACTTGTTACCGATTTCCGTGAATTGTATGAAAATACTGTCACCAAGAGCCCCTCTTGGGCTAAAATGGCTATCTTGCGCGCTGCTGTTCATGCTTTCCCCGAGGCCAAGCATTTTTGGAACCTTGATGCTCACGCACTTATTGAAGATATGGATAGTGATATTATTTCTGATGTTATTGAGCCCAAAAAGTTGACCAATCTCATGCTCCGCGATAGACCTATTATTCGTGCCTCTTCAATTATCAAGACCTACAAGCACACCTCTCCTTCAAATGTTCGTTTGATCTTGTCTCCTGATGAAGTTGGTGTCAGCACCGTGTCATTCATTCTTGCAAATCTAGATCGCGACCAAACAATGGACTTTTCACGTACCGGCTATAACCGCAACAATGTGCAAAAATACAAGGGAAGCGACCGGGGCCAATTTGCCAAGGCTTTACTGGAATATTGGAACGACCCAGCTACTCGTTTATACCACCAGTATGACCGCAGTGAAGCTTCCGCTTTGAATCACATCTTACAATGGCATGCAACCTTTTTGGCCCGTACGTCTATTATTCCTGGACAACATCTAATGTCCTATTCAGAAGAGAGTATATCTTCCTTTTTGGGTATTAGAAGCGGTGATCTGAAGACAGTTGGGTCTCAACTCACTCCTGAAGAAGGTAAATTATCATTGAAGGATTACGAGCATGATGGTCTTGTTTACTATTCCAAGGAAAAGACCAATCGCGTTGTTGTTATGAACAGTTGCTCTACCGGATCTTCGTTGACATGTTTACGTGAATTTTCTAAATACTACCATCTCAACGCTAAAAAGCCTGCTGCTGATTCAGCTTCTACGCCTGCTAAAAATTCCAAGCAAAAAAAGGTCCAAGAACAACAACAGCAAGCACATGAGGCCCAAGCAGCTGCACAAGCTAAAGCTGAAGCTCATGCTGAAGCCCAAGCTCTTAAAGCCTCTCAAACTTCTGCCTCTGCCCCTGCTCCTGTTCCTGCAAACAAACCCAAGGATGCCGTGAAGGAGAAAAAGGCACCCAAGACTGAAAAGTCTGAAACTACACAAGAGAAAATGGATAAGGCTGTTGAGGAAAACAAGGCCAAACCAGCCGCTGCTGAAAATAAAGAAAAGATGGACGGCAACACACAATCGGATTCAAAACAAGTGATACCCCCAGCAAACGACAAAAAGGAACAAGCCGTTGACGAAGACAAGAAGGCTGAGGAGGAGGCCATCAAGGCTGCTCTTGAGAGCGAGGCCAAATGGCAATCTCAAAATGCTCAAGATAATACCCAAAAAGACAATGATGTTAATCTACAGGATCCTGTTATTGCTGAGGCGATTGCAAAAGTCCAAAAGGAAGAACAAGCCAAAATAGAAGCGGCAAACGCGAAGGCCAACAATCAATAGAGGATTTTAGTGGATACTTGTAATATATATATATATATATATATATTATAAATACATAAAAATATAATACTATTCATCAAAAATATAAACCCTTTATCGTATAAGATAATAAAATCATAATCAAATAAAAAGAAGACCAAAAAAAAAGAAGTGTCGACACCAGCAGGACTCGAACCTGCGCGGGAAATCCCAAAAGATTTCTAATCTTTCGCCTTAACCGCTCGGCCATAGTGCCATTCTTAAAATTTAAGGTAGTCAACGACTAAAGGAGTCGCAGGAGGGCCCACCGGTCTTGTACAGCAAACTGTAGATAATGGGTTGAAGAGTCAATAAGTTGAGTCGGTTTTTGTGAGGAAGTAGTACCTAGTAAAATATGTTAATTATATTAAGACTTCTTCGTTAAAAATAAAATCAATACAAATGAGTGGATATTAGCTAGTTTATATAGTAAATATTTCTTGAAGTTGTAGATCGGAGTCGTAGTAATGATTGCTGCTCTTGTTAATGCTTATTTGTTGTTTTATTATATGCGCGATCACATTATTTCATAATCTAATATCTTGGATTTCTTTATTTTATGCGCGGTCTCATTATTATCATTTCTTAAATCATTTCTCGATCTGATTTCTTACATAAAAAATAAAATATCTTGGGTCTATAAACGACACGTTTGGTAACCAATTTACCTTTTATTTGTAACGTTTTTTCTAATTTTGAGTTCTAAATCTCAATAATATACAATTTAATTTGTATTTAATTATTATTTGAATTTTTTAAAGCAGTTAAAACCTAAAAGTAATCTTAGAAATGGCCAATAACTTACCAAAAAAAAAAAAAAAAAAAATAACATGGAGTGGGGTATAGTGGGTGAGTTGGTAATTAATTTTCAAATCAGTTGCAACTTAAAAAAAGTAACTCTCATTTTTATTTTCTTTCTTTTACATATCACTCTATTCAACATTTATGTGGTAGTATTTTTTTTTAACACTCTAGTTTAAAGAAATACAACAAACATGCGATAAACTATGTCAGATTTATAGTTACCGGATCATAAACAAAATAAGAAAATAAAAAAAAAAACCTATAGATTTTACTTAACAAGTGGCTATGGTCCTACGTTGAGCTGGGTGGCGTTCAAGGGAAAGGCCAACAGTTTACAGCATTGTTTTGTTAATTGCAAGAAATTAACCAAGAACAATAAAATATAGCAATAAAACAAAGTAAATTTACTTTAAAAGGGAAGCTACTGATAATTATGATCATTCTGTTTAAAAAAAGAACTAAAACTTTCTCTAACCTCATGAACAACATAATATCAATCAAACGAAGTATCTTTAGAATACCGACTCATAATTCAATCTCTTTTTTTTACTGCCTTAAAAGTGTCACTATATTAATGTTCTTTTCTGTTTTGCTTTTAGGGTATCAGTGGATCTCATTTCTGGTTTACAATACGCGATGTTCATTTGACAGCTAATAATCCTATATACAGTAAAAGGGAACCCCAATACTTGATAACTATTTTAACAAAAAAATCAATCGTTAATATTGTACAAAAGCGTTTGAATCAATACCCAATAATATACCCATTTTTGACCACTAAGGCCAAACAATTTATTAAAATAATATCTAAAGATCAAATTTCAGCAATTATTCATGTGTTGATTTTAAAATGACAAATATTACCCAAACTACTAGTCTTATGCCTCAATTAAACGGATTGCTGCTTGTTTTTCCCCTAATTTTATTCCGCCAATGGCAATTATTTTCAACTCTGGAAACTAACATCTATAATTCTAACAACACCTTTTCTTATTGTTACTACCACATTCACGAGAACTAAAGCAGATCTGTTATATACCCTTATGTCTTATTTAAGAATAATACCACTTTTAATTATTCTGTACCGACCGCTAATAACATATAGTGTGTATCTCATGTACCGACCATAGAATGTCACATATTCCACAACATACTCCACACCCTTACTTTCATTCAGTTTCTTCAACGCCACCCTTTGATTAAGTTGATTTTTTTTTTAAGTCCCGTTTCAATTGGAGTATGCTTAAATATGAAATCGATACGTTGAAAAGCTTGCTATTGCGTCACCTCTTTTGGAAAAAAAAAAAAAAAAAAAAAAAAAAAAGCGGCTTTATAATTACTATGG
>JAKTYK010000006.1:0-32520 GCA_030578655.1 Magnusiomyces starmeri
AATAATAATAATAATAATAATAATAATAATAATAATAATAATAATAATAATAATAGCTCAAAACAGCCAGCGATAACTTCTTTAGAAATACCTTCTACCTCGAAGCCCTGTAAATTATCTAGCGCTGATTGCAACAAGCTAACTGACAACCCAGGTAGTTATATTCATTCCAGTTCAATTAACGGAGGGTCTTCTGCTGCCAATGCAACTTCGAATACCAGCAGTAAGAAAACATTGGATCCTAAGATATGTGCAGAACTACGGGTTCTTATTGCTGAAGATAATAGGGTCAATCAAGAAGTCATGATTAAGATGTTACACTTGGAGGGTATCAAAAAGGTTGAAGTTGCAAACGATGGTATAGAAGCAGTCAGTGCAGTCAAACGTCGATCTCACATTTCTGTGGACCCCAAATCTGACGCAGCTGACGGGGAAGCAAGTAAAGAGGATGCGGGTGTTAAAAGGGATCAAGTTGAGATCAAAAACAAAAAACAATTCGACATCATTTTCATGGATATCCAGATGCCCAACATGGACGGCATTCAAGCAACAAAAGAGATACGGACCACGCTTCAATACGAAGGACCCATCATTGCAGTGTCCGCTTTTACTGACAAATCCAATATTGATCGCTGCTTGGAAGCTGGGGTCAATGACTTTTTGGGGAAACCGTTGAAAAGACAGCAGTTGCATACGATGCTTGAAGTTCTTGTGGAACTGAAACTTAAGGATGACTCGGACAATTGTGAAAAATGATGAAAAATGAATTTAAAAACTTTGTAAATTTATTTATTTATTTTTATTTATTTATTTATTTATTTTTTTATATCAAAACTAGCTACTGGAAATATAAACAAGGTAGTAAGGCTGTGTTTGTTTATTAGTCAATATTATGTAACACACGTAACTTTTTGTTTGTTTGTTTGTCATCATCATTATTATTATTAATTTTATTGTTATTATTATCTTTGATATTTGTGTTGTTGTAATTTGCTGTAATTTTGGTATCATTATTATTATTATTATTATTTTTAAGAGTTGGTTTAACATCATCGGGATCTGTATCCACTGTAGCAGAAATAACTACATTTACAAAGCCACCAGCTGGAGTAAATTTCAAACTATTGGAAACCAAGTTAATAACGACCTGCAGTATTCTGTTGATGTCTCCCTCAAGTTCGTATTTCCCGAGCCACTCACTTTTCATCACAATGGAAAAGTTGATTTTGGCAGCTTTACTGTTTTCATCAAAAATGGCATGCAATTGTGTCACGATTTCGGCAATACTAAACCCCTTTACTTCGAGTTTCATATTGTCGACTTCACTTTTCGAAAAGCTGAGCAAGTCAGTCAACAGTCGTAGCAAAAGTTCGCCAGACTTGAAAATGACCTTAAGAGATTCGCGCACGCTTTGTGGGTCGTTATCTTCCATGGCCACGGCAGCCATGCCCAAAATACCATTCAAAGGCGTGCGTAACTCGTGTGTGATGTTTGCAATGAATAAAGATTTAGCTTCGTTGGCAGTTTCAGCCAAAATTTTGGATGACTTAATTTCCTTCGTACGCTGTTGTACACGTTCTTCCAAATTACGGTACTGCTTTCGTAACTCTATTGTCATTTCATTGAACGTTTCGGTGAGTTCTGTCAACTCATCTCGAATGTACTTTCTAGTGACGATTTTTTCGGGAAGTTGAAACTCCGAAACCTCATCATGACCCTGGCCCTTTCTATCCAAAGAAAATTTGCTTAACGAATTACCCTGAATAACATTGTTATCGTTGGGATACTCACAGGAGTTATGGTTTTTAGAAAAACACAAGTAAGTGAACATTTTCTTTATATACCACCGAAGGCCATGGGAATGGTGCGCATCGCCATAGGATTGTTCAGTGGCGGCTTGGAGTCGAATAATAGGACGAAGAAGCCAGCCAGACAACAGCAAGGTCACAATGCATACCCCTGCACCAATGGAAAAAACGGCAATGATAGATAATTTTTGGATGGTGCGGATTGGACCATATACATAGCGATGCGGTTGGAATACGATGACACCCCAAATTTGCCAAAACGTTGAAACAGGGGCAAACCCGGTCGACACCATTCCATATCCTGGAACCTCATAATCAATGATTGCACCGGACGTGCCATTTACCAGAGCAAGATATTCCGGAGTTCCAGTGATTAGAGGGAACTCGTCATTATAGCAGTTTAAGCACATGAGACTCGGGGTAACATAAGTGTAGTTGAGATCCTTTAAATTGAAGTTGTGCATAGTGGAACGTGTTGCATTTAAGTTGAGTTTGACGAGAGACATTCTACTTCCATCTTCTAAATCGCTGGTGGTGACCACGTTCAAAAGGGCGGATGCTTTAGAAACGATTGTTAGGTAGCCAAAAGCGGAGTGTGAGCTGACATATTCACCACTATTTTGGGAAGTTAACGCTCTTGTGATGGATAAATAAAAGGCGCCAGACACCATGCGTGGGCCCCTAATAATTTGGTAACCGGCATTAAGGTCATTGATATCATTTTCGTCTACAGTTCCATTAAGGGGGAATAAAGACTGGGGCAAGGTTATGTTAGCCGGTAGTGTTTCATTATTTGTTTTGTAAATTACGGTTGTAGCGTTGTAAGAATATATGGCACCGGCAATAGAGTTATCGGTAGATTGCAACATCATTTGGAAATCAATTTCAGTTGTGTCATTGACAGGTTTGCCGGTGTAATGGTTAACGAGGAGAGTATAAATGAAATTCCGAGAGCTGAGGACTATAACGTCACCCAGCAGCAGGGAAAGCGTTTGAGAGACCTGAGCAGCCTTGAGCTGGGCTACCACCTCTAGCCGGTCAGAACGGAGTTCTAAAACAGTAGAATGATTTACCACAGACTATAGAAATAAAGGTTAGCTTATTAGCTTATAAGGTTATAATTATCGGTGTATAAACAAACTTACAGTTGCAACAGCGAGACTTCCGAGGGCACACAAGGCAGAAATGCAAGCGAGAAGAGAAAGTTGCCATTTGATTCCAATGTGGATGGGTTTCCCTTTTGATTTTTTGTGAAAAAAGCGAGAGAGTTTCATTGGATATGTGTATTTAATATGTGTGATATTATCATTAGAAAAGGTATTATTATCCACAAAAAAACATATGAAAGGTTATTAATGCATATATATATATATATATATATATAAGTAAACAGAAGATGATTCTGTAGATATAGTAATAATGATGATAATGATAATGATAAAAAAATAAAAAAATAAAATGGAAGAAAGAAAGTATTCAAACAGGGATATTTTAATGGTATTTTTTTTATTATTATTAAAATTATTTTTTTTTTTTTTTTATTTTTATTTTTCAGATTATTATTATTATTATTACATAATGACAGAAAACTTTTTACTAAACTTTATGTCATTTTTTTTTTTAAAGACGTCATATTAAATAAAATCTGTATATTATCTATATATATATATATATATATCACGATTCAAACTTCCAGCTGGAACATTCAAAGTTGGAGTAGCATCGGAACTCGTTACTCAAGCCCTTTGAATGCTCAGGGTAGAATGTCGTTATATGGATATCCTTATACACCTTGCTAATGATATCTCTAACTCTTTCACCGGTGCATACGATAACCTTATTTTCGTCTGGGTTCAACAGGTATCTGGCTGTAAGAGCCGTTTTTGTGTGGCATTCATCCGACAAAAATGGCGGATCTATAACTGCACAATATATGGCGCCCTTGAGCTCCTTTGGCACAAGTAGCGGTTTGTTAAAGTCATAAAGAATAAAATAGTCCGGTGTCAAGGTCAAATGTCTAAATCGGGGGTCAAACTCAAACAAGTAGACATATTTGAGTACATCCTTGATTTGCTGGCCCATTTTAGCAAGATCATCTTTGGGGACATCAGCCTTGAACTGATTGAAAATGCGCAAGATGGTAGAGTATACGGAGGGAGCCGAAATGATGGCCAGTTTTTTAGAGAGCTTCGAAGTATCAAGCTGCAAAAAGGCGGCTAGAGAAGAAACGTCTACGCCGATTGTAAGAAGAGATTCTTTGGCCAATGTTGCAGCAGTTTCCTTGCTGTACCAAAACTGACTCAAATTCCAGTCTTCTTGGAAATCATCAATGTTTTTTTCAATGTTGGGGATCTCGTCTTCGGTATTGTTTTCATCGAATTGAGTTTCTGCTGCCCGGTACATGGCATCAAACTTTTCTTGTCTCTCGCGCTCCTCCTTTTGAAACTCTTGAAGAGCTGCAAGGGTAGAGGCAGAAAGCCTGATAAGAGTGTTAGTTGTAAGAGAATAAAAAAAAAACACACACACACACACAAACACAAACACAAACACACATATATAAACACACACAAAGATATTAATTATTCACATTACTTACGATGGGAAATCGTCGTCACTGTCGTTAGATGAATTAGACATTATTATTTTCTGTAATTGGGTTTATTAAACTCAGTTTAGCATTGAAATTCATAAGATCGAGATAGATTTTTTTTTTTTTTTTTTTTAGAAAAAAAAAAAAAAAAAAAATAATAAAAAAAATAATAATAATAATAATAATAATAACCCTAACCTCAGGTGTTACCCTGTTCTTTAGTTCTTAATACTCCAATAATTTGAATTCATATAGACGCGTAACAAAATATATTTATATTAAGAAAAGAGTAATCGTGATAATACATTATGATAATAATAATAATAAAAATAAAATAAAATAAAATTTAAAAAGAGTACATTATTGATAAAAAAAAAATTAAAATAAAATAAAATAAAATAAAATATGGTAACGACAGACTTTTAACAAGCACAGCCTTGGTTATCATTCTCTAAATGAATATTGATAGCATCAGTGTAATCTTCATTGAAATCTTGGGCATCTTCTCTTGCCAATGCGTTTCTAGCAATCACCTCGAAAGCCTTATTAACGCCGATGGCTTGTTTTGCTGAAGTTTCAAAGTATGGCAAGTTTCCTCTAGCAGCGCAGTAGGCCTGCGCCTTTTTCGCCGAAACAACACGCTTATTATCTTCGACATCAATCTTGTTACCCAACACAATGAATGGAAAGTTCTCGGGATCTGTTACGTTGGCTTGAACAAGAAATTCGTCCTTCCATACGTCCAAATTGTCAAACGACTTTTGATTGTTCACGTCGAATACAAGTACACAACAATCGGCACCACGATAAAATGCAACACCAAGACTCTGGAATCGTTCTTGACCAGCTGTGTCCCATAGTTGTAGAGATACTTTACGATCATCAAGAATAAGTTCTTTGGTCATGAAATCGGCGCCAATCGTGGCTTTATATTGTAATGAGAATTTCTTAAAGACAAATTGTTGCCTAAGTTACCCATGAGATCAATAAAGATGAAGAGAGTTAGCCAGGGTAAAAAGATTAATAATTTTTTTATTGACGTCCATGATAATGGTAATAATATGATATAGAATTAAATACATACATAAGAGATGTCTTTCCGACACCAGAGTCGCCTAAGATGATGACTTTCAAGAGAGATTTCCTTCTAGAAGACATTTTGGTATGAGAAGATAGAGTGTACGAATAGAGTAGGTGTTGTTTTGAAAGAAAATAGCTGTCACGAGAGTAGTTAGTTAGGAAGTTAGTTAGTTAGTGTAAATTGGGATGATTGAGACGATATATATAAATAAACTAAAGAATACGATTATAAGTTATTATATTTGTTACTCTTATTTTTGTTATTATTATTATTATCAGTACAAGTTTCTGCTTATTTGCTTTCTTGCCTGTCTGATTAAAGGATTTTTAAAATCTCTTTAAAATGGCAATTTGAAATTCAAAATATTAAAATAAACTCCATTATGTTCTTAATAGCAAACAACAGCTAACCGACAACACCGAAACAACTCATTCAAATGTAGAAGAAATGAAATAAAGATAAAATGAATAAATAAATAAATAAAGACTCACTTGATATTAGTTTTTATTGTTCTTTTGAGTAGATAGATAGATATATAACAATAATAATAATGATAAACAGCAGAAAGCAGAAACAAATATATATATATATATATATATTGGCGGATAGTAATAGTTGTAGTAGTAGTTGTAGTAGTATTAGTGATAGTAGTAGTAGTTGTAGTAGTAGTAGTAGTAGTAGTACTAGTAGTACTAGTAGTAGTACTAGTAGCAGTAATAGTAGTAGTAATATATAAACCCTTACCCTTTAAAATGGCTGCTTTTTTTCTCCCTTTTTTAATGCCATATAAAAATAAAAAAAAGGCCTTTTAGTTATAATCATTTGTCAAAGGTTATGTAATTTTATTTAATGACCGGTCTTGTGAACAAGTAACCATTGTATCTCAGAATTGAAATTATTTATTTATTTTATTCCTCTATTATCTTTATTATTTTTTTTTTTTTCTATCGTTTTTTATAAAGAAACAGATATTTATCTGATCTATCATTATCATTATTAATTCTAACTAATATCGTTTGGTTCATTACTTTTATTTTATTTTTTCTTCTTCTTATCATCTGATATATATATATATATATATATATATATATATATATATATATATATAACTGTACAATCAAATTAATCTAATCTCGCAATCGTAATTCTCGCTACCGATAAAAAAAAAATAATAATAATAATAATGGCTGGATCCTTTGAGCAAGCTTTCAAATCACAACTCTCATCATGGAGAAATTCACTGCAACCAGGATCATCGTCGAGTAGTGCCGCAAACAACTCTGGTTCGTCCAACTCGGTGCTGGAAACTATCTCAAGTTGGAACCCCTTTGCAGCGAAAAACAAATATGTCTCACTACCCATAACTGAACCCAATTCAAACTTTTCGTCGACAACAACTACCAACGGTATATCCCCGCGTGCTGCGGCAGAAGCTGCACCAGTAGAAGAGCCTTCTTGGTTCAACCTCTCGTACTGGGATCGTCTTCTTATATTCGGCATATGTTTACTTGGATCTATCGCCTGCTTTGCTCTCTGTTTCTTTATTCTACCAGTGCTGGCACTAAAGCCTCGGAAATTCGGTGTTCTTTGGTCTCTTGGATCTTTACTTTTTGTCATTTCTTTTGGTGTTTTACAAGGCCCAATGTCATATATAACCCATCTTATATCGCCGCCACGCCTACCTTTCACTGTAACTTATTTTGGCTCCATCATTGCTACTCTTGTGTTTAGTCTTGGTATGAAATCAACTTTACTAACAATCATTGCATGTCTTTTGCAAATCGTTGCTGCTATATGGTACGGCGTTAGTTATTTCCCCATGGGTACCCAGTCACTAAAGTTTGCCTCTCGAATTGGTGCTCGTCAAGTGAACAATTGGATTAATTCTTAATATATATGTATAAATAAATAAATAAATAAAATTTAAATTGTTTAGCTATATATATATATATATATATATATATATATATATATATTATCCAAAATGAGCTGATGTTATCACAGCTTTCCCATCTTTTTCTTCCTCACAAGTGATATTCAACCGGTCTGGTCTCATATCCATTGTAGCCAAACTGTGAGGTAACAAAATTCTATATGGTTTTGGTAGATCCAATTCCGAGATTTCGTTACTTTTCTAACAAAAAAAAAAAAAAAAGTGTTAATTTTAGTTTTATACACTCAACTAGTCTAGTCTAATCAAACAACAACATACAAGAGATTGTGAAGATGTGGCAGCTTCTTTAAGAACAAGAACTTTGCCTTCCAGCTTTTCGTTCCATTCGTTTGACCGTTGAATAAGTGTTTCGTCCATGTTGTTGTTGTTTTTTTTTCTTTTTTCTTTTTTATTGTTGCTGCTGATACGAAAAAGAAAGAGAAAGATATATATATATATATATATATATATATATATATATATATATATATATATATATAAACAATGATAAAAAGATATTAGATAATCATTATGTAATAGGATGCCACAAAACAGTGAACGTACGGCTTTACACTTTTAGATATTACGTAAATTTTTATTACGTAACACAATTACCTTGTTTTATTTCTTTTTTTTTTTTTTCATTCAACGAGTCTAGATTCTCTACCCATGACATGTGCGGCTACTTTGCCTTCGGACCATTGTGTGCAGTTAGTATTACATAATGGACCTAGTAAAGAATGTATTAGCAAATGGTCACTTCTCATTGGCTAGATCACTTGATAAAAATAGAACCCAGCAGGTAACCCGAGGACCAAAATAAGAAATTGGTGTCCAAAAACTCTCCGCAGTCTCTTAACAATCTCGTTATCTCTCCCCCCGTCACCAGGACCCGGACTCCCACTGCTCTGTAGTATTACACGGGGCCTGCTTGGTAACTTTACTTAAAAAAAAAAAAAAAAAAAAAAAGTGGGAAAAATAATAATAATAATAATAATAAATAAACATGGAAAGGCGAAAGCAGATGAGGTCTAGACTTGTATATAATTACATTAATAATAATAATAATAATAATAATAATAAAAGTTTAATCGTCAACAAGATACAAGAAAAAGTGGGATAATTTCTAATGTTAACAACGCTTCCATATCGATGAATCCATAATGGTCTGTTCTTCTGCTTCTTTTGTTCATGCTTCTTTTGCTTCTGTCGGTTCTATATAAATACTGGGCGTTTTCTCCCTAAAAGCTTTTTTTTTTTTTTTTTTTAATATATATATATATATATATAATTGTCTATCCCCCCCCCCTCAGTCTTATTACCATTCCTTTAGCTTCTATTGGTCAATTACTTCTCTCTCATATATATTCATTATCACTATCATTGTTTTTTAATTTTTTTGTTTTTTTTTTTCTCCCTCTCCTAAATAACTATGGCATCTTCTCGTCTGGCTACTAGAACGGCTCAGCCCATGATCAGAGCCGCTCTTCCTAGACTCTCGGCTCCTCCTTCTTGGGGTGCCGCCGCTTCTGCAATTGCTACCCGTCGTTACAATTCTTCTAAATCATCATCTTCTTCTTCTTCTTCTTCTTCTTCTTCTTCTTCTTCTTCCTCTGTCCCCCCTCTTGAACCAAAATCTAATAACACCCTCGGCCTCATTTTGGCTGCTACCGTCATTGGTGGTGGTTCCTGGTGGGCTTACCAAAACTACGGACCCAACTCCAAAGACAAGAAGGCCTCGTTTGCCGAATCCGCCACCAAGGAGGACTACCAAAAGGTGTACAATGCCATAGCCAAGCGTCTGCAGGACGTTGACGACGAGCCGCAGGAGGGTTCCTATGGGCCCGCCCTCGTCCGTCTTGCCTGGCACGCGTCCGGCACCTTTGACAAGACCAGCGGCACGGGCGGCTCAGGCTTTGGCACCATGCGCTTTGACAAGGAAATCAACACGGGCGCCAATGCCGGTCTGGCCCGCGTCCGCGCATGGATCGAGCCCATTGCCCAACAATTCCCCTGGATCTCCCACGGCGACCTCTACACCCTGGGCGGCGTCACTGCTATCCAGGAGCTCGGCGGACCCACCATCAAGTGGCGCGGTGGCCGCGTCGACGGCGGCGAGGACAAGGTCCCTGCCGACGGCAGACTCCCCGACGCCTCCAAGGGCGCCGACCACATCCGCGACCTCTTTGAAAAGCGCATGGGCTTTACCGAAGGCGAGACTGTGGCGCTCATTGGTGCCCACGCTCTCGGCAGATGCCACAGACAGTACAGCGGTTACGAGGGTCCCTGGACATTCTCCCCCACCTACTTTACAAACGACTTTTACAAGCTCCTCGTTGACGAAAAGTGGCACGTTAAGAAGTGGGACGGCCCCAAGCAATACGAAGACGATACCACTAAGTCCCTGATGATGCTCCCCACTGACTATGTGTTGGTCCAGGATAAGGAGTTTAAGAAATGGGTCCAAAAGTATGCTCAAGACAATGATTACTTTTTCCAAGAGTTTGCCAAGGCCTTTAGCAAATTGTTGGAACTCGGCGTTAGCTTTAAGCCAAATACCCCATACTACGAGTTCACCCGTCTTGATGATCAATGAAAGGTTTAAAAGTAATATATGAACAATAGGTTAAAATAAATATATATACATATATATATATATATAATTTAAAGAAATTTTTACGGTTTATACATACATATATATATAATATATTTGGGTAAATAAAGTTTTAATATAAAGCAACTTGGTACAATTAAAACTAAAACTCAACTCAAGTTCGTCAATAAGAAAAAGGGTTTTGTCCATTTCCAAGAGGTATTATAGGCATAGGATATTCATTTGACTGTGCTGTGTCATCGGCAGCAGTCTCGTCGTCACCACTGCTCTCTGGCCTGACCTCGTGTTCTGGTGCTGTGGGTGTGGTGGGATCTTCAGTAGCAGAAGCAGATGCGTCGTCCTCCTTCGAGGTGCCGGTTACTATGGGAGCTAGGTTCTTTGCATTCGAAGAAGAAGGTAAAGAAGAAGAAGAAGCCGTCGGTGAGGTGTGGGCGTTTGCCTCCTGTCCCTTCAACTCCTCGCTCGGATATGACGTGGAAAGCGGCATGACAATGCTATCTCGAGGTGACGACGAGGCAGAGTGAAACGAAGACACCTCGCCACTGCCATTGATGCTGGATCCATGCTGATGAGCACCTTCAGAACGCTCCGTGCGGGGCCCAGATGTACTTCTTTTCACATACTGGGGTGCGGCCGGGTCCATCGTCGTGTGGTAGTAAGTTCCGGTAGACTCCGTGGAGTGTTCCGACGATTGCCCCGGCGACCGCTCGCTGCGGCTATTCGCATTGTGCTCATTTACGGCGTCGCTGTAAAGTGTCACGTTCCCGTCTTCTGAAGAACTAGCAAGGTTCTCAGAACTATCAATCAATAGTGATTTCACCTTTTGTCGGGCCGGCGACCCTGTAATTCCCGCGAGCGACTCCATAGCCGAACTGGACGTCGGTGATGATACAACCGGTGACGTGGGTATTTGGGTCTCAAGTAATGGGGGCGCGATACACGAAGCATGGACAATACTTTGAGGCGGCGGCGTTTGAGGCGGCGGCGGTGATCTAGAATGCTGTTCTGTATTTTTCGTCAATTCACTAGCTTCTTCTTCCTCTTCTGAATCCGTACCATCTTCTGCCTCATCCTCCTTTTGTGCTGGCGTATCGTCCTTTGTTTTCTTCTCTTCAGAAGACTTCTTACTCTTGGACTTTTTCTTTTTCTTCTTATCCTCGTCTCCACTCTTCTTTTTCTTTTTCTTTTCTTTTTCCTTTTCACCTTTATGACCCTCGTCTGCCTTCTTTCTCAGCTTGAGCTCTTCGGGCCCCTCCTCAATCTCCCTTAAAACCGAATCATGCTCAATACCTCGACTTTGTAATTCTCTTTTCCGAAGTTTTTCCGCTCTTTCAATAGCCTCCAGACGCTTTTCATGATTGGGTTGTAGAGCAACAACCTCGCTCAAAACTGCGTCTTTAGCATTTACAACCGTCTGTCCCTCAATGGGGGGTGGGAGATGGAAATGTCTAAACGAGCTGGTTTTGACGGCCTCACTACAACATTGTTCAACGAGATCAAATGTTTCTTCTGCCTTGGCCAAATCATCTGTAAGATCAAGCAAAATCTCTTCATACAAGTTGAGATTCTTCTGCTCCTCACAAATAGTGTCCAGCTCGCGCTCCCAAATCTTCTTCCACCCTGATTTCTCCGTTTGGATGTACTTGATCAAGGATTCAAGACTGGATTTGGATTTCCCAATATCCTTCGACACAGTCTCAAGATGGCGTGCATCTGGTCGCACGCCGCGTTGAGCAACATCTTTTCTCAAATCCTCGATAATGTCTTGTAAGTCATCCACATCGGTCAAAAGTTTATCGGAGTCATTTCTAAGTTTCTTGAAACTTCGCTCCATAAATGAGCGCGACGAATCGCCCGGTGGGGGTAAGAAATCCGTCACTTGTAAAGTTTTGGCCTTGGAAATCAAAGTTTTAATATTATCGCGCATCTCTGAAATGGTATCAGTACTAACTTTTTTAACTTGGGCAACATCGCACCGTAGATGATCCATTTGTTTTAGTCCATCTGTTACAGGAATAGAGTTTGTACGAAGTGATTTAGAAAATTGGCGTGGCTTATCCAATTTTTGTGGTGGGGTAGAAGACGATGAAGCAAACACACCGGCTGATTTTGTTTCAGAGTTTTGCACCAAAAGTTCCTGAATCTCATTTATCTTTTGAATCGACGTGTCGTGAGCCGTAACTTTATTGTTGAGTTCAGATATATATTTGGTTAGTGTAGAGAACCCTTCGTCAATATGCTTCTTAACATCGTCCACAGCCTCAACATTAAGAGATAGAAGGCTGCCCTGATGAACATCGGTTGCAAGGAATTGTTCGTCTAATTTATAACTAACTCCAAAATTAGGGTCCTTAATATAGATATCGGGTATTGACTCGGATGCTGACATTGGGTATGCAAACTGATCCACAAAAAGCAATCTCAATGCGGGGATCGTCAAGTCCGACTTGTCAACCGTACATTTCTTGACATTTGGTCCAATTTGTAAAAATAGCAAGATCTTATTAGAAGAGTCGTTTTTATCATCCAATAAATGATTGCCGCCTTCTTGGACTTGATATTGTTGTTGTTGCTGTTGATGCGGCTGTTGATGCTGAGGCTGAGGATGTTGCTGAGGCTGTTGCTGTTGCTGCTGCTTTTGTTGCTGTTGTGATTCTGCTAATGACATAGGACCTCTAGTTGGAGCAGATACTGATCTAGTTGGTGTGACACCATTAGCAAGACTATCAGGATCAGAGACCGTAATATTGCTGCTGGATGCTGATGCAGTTAAAGTGCGGTTTTCAAAAGTGTTGGGTTGTACCACTTGGGAGATTTCATTTCCATTTCCTACCAGCACAGTTGATGATGTGTATTCAGCTGGTTGAGTAGATCGATGGGTTTTTGTTGGTAGAAAATTGGAACTTTGTTGTGGCGTAGAAATGGGTTGATTGGTGTAATAACCACTACTGTTGTTGTTGTTGTTGTTGTTGTTGTTGTTGTTATTGATATTGTTACTATTATTACTATTTATATTCTTGGGCTCTCCAGACTGTATGTATGGGCTTACTGGGTATCCACGCTGTGACCCAGAAATGGCCATTCCGGTGCTCATGTTTGAATTAGTACTTGAGGAAGTGCCATTAGAGGAATTAGGGAATGATGGTACGTCAGGGATATCAACGCGGGAATATGCACCATTGGTAAGTTTTGCAAATTGGTATGCGGAAAAACGACGAGATGCTCGACGTTCCAAAGCTTCGCCGCTTTGCAGAGCTGCAAGGGGATCTTTTCGGGGTAGTATATTGGAATCAAAGTCGTAGCGTCCGCCTGACATGGAGGATTTATTTCGAACATGACGTGCATAAGAGGGTTTGGATGAAGAAGTAGGAACATTGGCTGATGAGCCTCCATTGTTTTCAATGCCCTGTTTAGGTAAATTGACCGGGATTTGAGAGTGAGTTGGGGAATGCTGAAGATTGCGGGGGGGAGGCTGCGGTGGGCGGGAAGAAGAATTATTAACCATTGTTGAATCAGATCTGCCGAGATATGCTGCTTGGTTTGGTAGTGGATGCTGATTCAATGAAGAAGAGACGGCGGCTGGATTTTGCTGTGAAAGATTAGAAGCACTATTGTTAGCAGAATTATAAGCTGAAGCAGTTGTAGGGAAGGACGAAGATGCAGGAGAAGATACCGCCGCAGAGGGGTTCTGGGGAGTGACTGGTTGATTTGGCAGATTATCCTGAGCGGCTGATGAGGGGCGACGAGTCGGGTAGGAATTGAGATCAGGGTTAGTGGAGTCTTTAGCCTGAGAACGGACAAGCATCTGTTTCTGCTTGAGCTGACGAAGAAGTGTAACGATGATGTCGCGAATAGATGGAAGATATTTGTCCAAACTTTCTTGCGAAGCATCTTCGGAAAGAGCCTTTTCAAGAATGACTCTGAGAGCTTGAGGAACATCGCCGAGATCACTGGGGAGGGGGAAAAGATCTGAGTTAGTATCAAAGAAAATTTTTATTTATTATTATTATTATTATTATTATTAAAACATACGCTACTTCTACGCCAAAGCTGAGAAAAGCACGGCAAGCAATATTGAACTCATTGCCCAACGTCACGTATATATCGGAGACGTATTGCTCAGTAACCTCTCTATGTGCCCATTGGGTGAGTGATTCTAGGAGTTGCTTGGTAGCCACCAAGAGCCGGGTGACCGTAGACTCGATAGTGTACATATTTGTTGTACGGCCCGCCGAATTCTGCGGGGGCAATTGAGACATGGCGGCGGCGGCGGTATGCAAATGATTATTAGGGGTATGATACCAAATAGGTGAAAAGGTTGACTCCAGTTCAAGCTATTGCGTATCTAGTTCTATTATAGAAAAAGAATGATAATGGTATATAAGAATGAAGAAGATGATAATAATATATGATAATATATAAAATTCCCCAGTGTTGTATAAAAAAAAAAAAAAAAAAAAAAAGTGTTTCTCTTAATAAAATAATTAATTAATGATAAATAGTGGTGGTTAGTGGGGATCCTGGGCAGGGTAACTAGAAGAGTGGAGACCGGCGGTTTTTCTTACTTTAATTTTTTTTTTTTTTTTTTTTTTTTTTTTAAAAAAAATATATTATATATATATTCATACTCACCGATAACTTTCAACCATGTCGGATATCAATGAAATGGATTTCAATGTCGTTCCAAGGACGTTCAAGTCTCCTACTTGGAAAACTCCTAATCGCCGACACAAGCCAGCAAAAGCCATAATATCAGACGAGCAGCGCAGACTGCAAGCCATTCTGGCAGCAGAAAATGAGGCGGCCACCACCACCACCACCACCACTACACAACAGCAACAGCAACAAGAGACCGAAACTGGGCAGTCTACAGAACCTCAAAAGCCACCTAACCCAACGTTTTATCCGTCCTACTCGGCAATTGAAGCTCCTCCTTCAGTTAAACCTCGCAAATGGTGGTGCGATATCACGGGTTTGGAAGGAAGATACCGATCGGTCCGTAATGGGCTGCGGTACCATAATGCTGAAATATATGGCATTGTTCAAGGAATGGCCCCCGGCGTTGATCAACAATATTTGGAACTAAGAAATGCTAACGTGGTATTGAAATGAGTTCAAATAAGTTTCTTTCTTTCTTTTCTTTCTGGTGGTTTTTTTTTTTTTTTTTTTTGTCAGCAATAATATTATTTTTCGGCTGCTTTTTTTCTTGTTTTTTTTGTTTTTTTTGTTTTTTATGTCGCTTTTAATCACGTGATTGTATATTTTTCCTTTTTTTTTTATTTTTTTTTTTATAGTAGACATCAAAATCAATACACCCTTTCTTCATCATCACATTCCGAAACAATCACGTTCAAATAGCTATTTCTCATTGACATTTATAATGGATACAAAAACTATTGATGTCTAGTTAGCATTGTAACTAGAATACTAAACATACGACTACTACCAGTTATATTTGAAAATATAATCAAAATATAATCAACCAACGTAACAGGAACTATGAAGAAAGAGGTTCTTGCCAATTTCTTGCTTTCCCAAGCTGGACTGCAGGATATAATATCGGCGCAAGAGTTTCGGAAACTGTGGGACACGGTGCCGTCATCCAAGCACAGGAAACGGGTGCTGAAGCACAAATCGGGATCATCAAAAAGAATTTCCAAAAGAGCCAGGTCCACCAACACAACCAAGCCTGTTTCTGGTAATGACGACTTCCATGCTGAATCTGATTTGGACGTCGGCAGGTTGAATGAGGAAGAACAAGAAGATGATGAGGATGATGATGATGATTATGATGAGTATAACGAGTATGGTGGCACTAACAGAGTCGGAAGTGACAAGGAGTCCCGTCTTGTAGACAAGCTGTCCCTCGAAACGTATAACGCGCTTGTTAAGGCAGACACCCTAAAGCGCGCACAAACTCTTTCTCTTATAGACAACTTCTGTCTGCAGTCCGATTCGACCGCCAATTCCCAAGAACAAGAGGCCTTGGACAATGTTCCTGATACCATGGCCCTGGCTCTGATTTCTGTGCTAGAATCTCGCATTGCCGAGCTCGAGCAGGATACAGAAGAGTGTTTGAATGAATCTGAACAAGTGGTCCAGAGTTTAGAGGATCTGACGGCATCTATTTCTCATAGTAGTAGCAATGAGGCAAACAAAGCATTCGTGGAAGAAGCTGTAACCCAAGTTCGGGAATTGACAGGACAGTTTGCGAACGTTAAAAAAAAAAAAATTATAATGACAGATTAATCTATTTTTAATGCATATTATTATATTAAGAGGTGTTATATTATTTGTGCTCTTTGTTACGATATAAATAAAGAGCACTGTAGTTATTAATTTCTTTCTTATTTATATATAACTAAGTTTTTGTATTTTTTTTAAATTTTTTTTTATTCTTTTTTCGATTTTTTTTTTTTTTTTTTTTTTTTTTTCATCACAATTGATGTCGATTAGATTTGTCTAGTTCACTTTCGTTTGCATGATCTAATGCCAAAAATCTTGGGATGGAGCCCAAGTGCTTATGATGCGGTGCACCTTGAACTCCATGTTTGGAGTCAGACTCTGATTGCTGGTGAAGAGTTTGATCTTGTTCGTTATTCAAACTGTTCATCTTTTGCTGGTACTGGTTATATAATTGTAACGGTAACTGATGCGAATGTTTCCGTGCATGGCGACAAGATTCTGACCGTTTGTCGGCGCTTCTGCTGCCATTTCTACTTGATGAGTTTGATGTCGAAGGCACGGGACTGCGGTTCAGATGATCTGGCGACAGCAAAATGTTACATGGAAGGGTCTTTGAATGCTTGTGGCCTGGGCTCTGCCTACTTCTAGGTGTCGGTGCATCACTTGACGTTGATGGCGTAGAGCCCAAACTATCGTAGGGATACTGGGCAGAACCCGAGTTACCATCACGAGTGTGGTGGCTAGTTTGTGGGTACGGGTCTAAAGAACAATCGGTATTGATTGGTGCCAGAACTGGAACATTGGAGGTTCTTATACTGCCGTTTCTGGGAAATCTGTTAGAAAAGGGATCTCCGCCTCGAGTAGGGCTTGAAGATCTTGACCTTAAAGAATTGGAGTTATTTCCTAAAGATAAAGGCTGTAAGCGTAAGGACCCGCTGAGTGTTGAACCTAATGGAATACCCAGTGGTATATGCGTTTGGAGACTTCCAGGTTCTCTTGTCGGTGACATAGAACGAGAACGAAGATGACGGGATTTGGTGGGAGTTAGTGATGGAATGGACGATATGGAGGATGCACGGGTATGAGTTTTGGAGGGAGTAACAGCAGTACCGCTAGTACCAGCACCATCTGCATCAGTGGAGATATCAGCCGAGTGGTGTGGCAATGAGGAAGAAGTTGATGGGTCATGGAGGGATGGCTGGCCGGAGCCGGAAAGAATAGTCGAGAAAAATTGGGCCATGTAGCCCGAGGGCTGCTCCGGTATGGGGCCTAACGAGAATGCAGAGTGTATTAAAGGTGAATGTTTCAGGGTATCTATACTGTGGAGCGGAGGGACCGTAAGGGGCGAGATGGGAGTTGGAGACATGACCGAATCGAGGCCTTTGTTTAGGTTGTTGTGAGCAACAATAGCACTCCGTGAAACGTCCGGGTCTATTGACAGCCGCATTTCGGCTGCCCGGCCATGGTACCCGCTCCTGTTCAGATCAGCCGAGAAGGCGTTGCCAAGACCAGGCCGCTCCTCAACCTCGTTGGAGGACGCGTTGTTGTCGGAACCCAAAGGGTGTGTGCGGCTGTCTGCAGTAGTGGTGTTATATGCATTTATCGTTCGATTATTTTGAGTTTGTTGAGCTGATGACGATGTGGAGTGAGCTAATTTTGATACAGGTATGTCTTCCTCTGCTGATTGGGAATGCGTTTTCGCCCCCCCTGACTTCGGCTTATATTCCGTCTTGGAGTCGCCCTTAGAGTCAAAAATGTTGTGCAGTCGGTCCTTGAAAAACACTAGAAGATTGGACGAGGGCGATGATACATCAGAAACTGTAGAATTTGCGGTGATTTTTGGTGTGACTGCTCGAGGTGTCATGGAATGTTTTTGCTGCAGGGGACTAGCCATAGCGATCTCACCGTTTAAGGTGAGAGTATCTCCGTCTCCTTCTGCATCATCATCTTCTTCTTCGTCGTCGTCGTCGTCGTCGTCGTCATCATCTTCTTCGTTGTCGTCATCTTCATCGTCATCGTATTCATTATTATTGCTATTATTGCTATCTATGTGTTTTTTTTGTTGTGAATTGGATACAGATATAGAACATTCTATATCATCGATGGAATCATCCTGGCATCCTAAAATATACTTGGATGTATTGTACTCATCGCCCTCTTCAACCTCGTCGTCCACTGTTTCAAGGGACTTTGTTAACAGGGCACTATAGCTATCGAAATCATTGATACTATACTTAAACCCAGATGTCGGGAGTGATGCAATGCTGTGACGAAAGGACGATATATATGGAACTTTAACAGGCACGTGTGTGGACTCTGGGCCCCCATTTAAATAAGCGCTAGACATGGTGGAGGCTGAATAAGGGGACCGGGGTGGTGATGTGGTACTACATGTAGATGCTGTAGATGCTGTTTTTTTGTGATATGCCTTTGTGTGTAAAGTGTTGTTGTTTGTGGGTGAAAAAATTGAAGATGATGATGATGTTGTTGGCGAGGATAAATGAGATGAAGTTGATAATGAAGATGCTGTTAGATTATTATTATTATTAATATTACTAGATATTTCTAAAGATGACGAAGATGATGATGAAGACGATGATGATGATGATGGAATAGTAGATATAGAAGTTAGAGGTTGATCGCTTAAGACAGATTTGTATATAGAGCGAAATTCCTTAAGTTCGCGTTCAGCTGTCGCCAATAAGTCCTTTGCTTCTAGCACTCGTCTTTCTTTTAAAGCAAGAGCCTCTAAAACAGCATGAAGATTTTCTTGGACAGCATGAATATAGGGTGATGGTGTTGGGGTAGCCGAACTGCCAGTGTTTGAAACAAATGGTGGGGTAGAATTGGGGGATGTTGTGGAGGTTGGGGAGTAGAGCGAACCCATGACGTTTGCAGGTGAAGATAGAGATCGATCTTTAAGATATGGATACGAACCTTGTTGGGAATTTAAGGTGCGAGCAAAATGTGATGATGGGGAAGAAGAGGAAGAAGGTGCTGAAGAAGAAGAGGGGGAAGGAGAGGATGATGAGGAAGATGAGGATGAGGATGAGGATGAGGACGATGACGAGGTGGATGTGGAAGAAAAAGTAGAGGAGGTGGAATAGTTGGAGATCGTAGTACTGGTACTTAGATGGGATGCGTGTGTGCGGTAGTATATATTGTTGGGGAAGAGAGGAACGGACGGTTGCGAAAGCGAAGCAGAAGCGGGTGCGTTTCGAGAAAGGTAGCTTTTTGGAAAGTAGCTACAGGTGCTAAGGTGTTTCGTATGATCCAAATGGTGATGACGGCTGGGATGGTTGTGGGTCAAATGGTTTGGATTGTTCTGGACGTTTTGTGGATTCTGGGGATTAGTATGGCAGAGAATATAATAGTCGCAGGAACAATGGCAATGGCAAGGGCAGTTGAATGTGTTAGCCGGAACCGAGTTTCTGGGAGGAGCTTGTGCAAAGGCAGAATCGCTGGTATTGGGAATAGAGTTAGAGTTGTGATCCAAAGACGAGGGTTGAGGAGGAAAGCGGAAGCCCCCGTCGCTGGGGGCCATCACAGGTCCTTGGTGATGATAATGCATCGCCATAGTTGAGGGAGTTTGCGAGATGAAAAGGGAGGAGGAGGAGGAGGAGGAGAAGAGTGAGGAAAGATAATATATATATTTTTTGTTTTTTTTTTTTTTTTTTTTTTTTTTTTTTTTCCTGGGGATCAGGCCCGGATGATGAAGTTCATAGGAATGCCGGGGATTTGAGCGATGGCTGCCGTTAGAGTTTATAGACGATTGTTGATAATGAAAAAATGATGTTTGTTATTGTTATTATTGTTATTATTGTTATTATTGTTGATGTTGATATGTTGATGTTGTGAAAATGGGCTGTTTCTTTGGCGAGATTCGTCACGGGGGCAACGGTAACGGTAATGGCAACAAAACTCCCATAAACTAATTTTTGTTTGTTTTTTGTTTGTTTGTTTTTTGTTTTTTTTAGGCCAATCAACGCCCACAAAATTAATATTAGGTCTTACTATAATCACATCAAGTTTTATATATATATATATGTACATAAAAAACTTCAATTTATCCATCCGCCAAAGTCCTTCTCAAAATAACCCCCCTCATATGCCTGTCTTGAATAACTACTGGCTCTCGATGTCGCCTCTTTGATCCTTTTGCGTGCAACAGTTTCGCTGGCAGCTCGTGCCTCGAGCGCCGCAGCCACATCCTTCCCCAGCTTGAGCGACTCGACATCCAGCACAGCGTACACTGATCGCTTGTGGGTAGCCGTTTTTTGTCCAAAATTGTACATCTCAACGTCTGGCCGGGCGACTCGTCTTGCAAACGCGCATATTGTTGCATTCCCCTGCAGCCCCTCAACCCGTCCAGTCACGTCCTCCACATTTTCCAACGACACGACCGACGAAAATGGTCCTCCCTTGTAATACTCAACGTCTGGCAAGGAAATTTGCTTCAGCTTTGGGTGCGTCTTGCTCAGCAATTGAAGACGCGGAAGGTTCATAAAACACACCCCGTGTGCTCCATCCAAAAGCCCCGACCCATATAGTTTCGGAATGCTCTCACCACCTTGTTGTACTCCAATGTATTCAACTTCTGGTAATTGCCCAAACTTGCCAAACACAACTTCCCAAAATGCATGATTCAAAACTATAACAAGCATGCGGCGGTCATAAACCTTCTTGTATGGAACAACCCCAACCCTCTTCTCCCCATCACCACTCTCATAGCATTGCGTTTTGCATTCCAAAGCGCTGCCATGTGGCCAAGCAACTTGTCCATAATATTCCGTCAAAACTTTCCACGGATCCAAAGCAACGGCAATCAACAAGTCAATTGGCACTCTTCTTGCTTCCTCAGTGGTGGGGAGAATCTCAGAAACACACTCCGTAAAGTATTCAATCTCCTCACTAGTCCACTTGTCTGCATTCTCTTCATCGGCAAGTCTGATAAAATCTAAAAAGTAATTCGACACAAGAGAATAAAACATATGGAGCTCATTGCGAACTTGTTTGGCAAACTCCCGGTCTCTTGATGTCCCTTCATTGTAAAAAATCTCCCTCTCAAAGTCAATAAACTCCTTTTCCGTAAAATTGATGCGCTTGACACTCTTCAAATTACTCAGCCCGGCTGCTGCTCCTCCAATCAAGGGGAGCATGTTGCACAAAGCATCTCGACAGTGCGATTTTATAGTCACTTGAAGTGTTTCGATTCGGCTCATAACTCCACTGTCCAAAAAAAAGTGTCCATTATCACAAACAAATTCCGTCTTGTCCACAAAATGCTTCAAATTGGGCACCTTTAAAACACTCATAATTTGATTAAAGCATTTGGGCGTCATTTTCCAATCGGCTCCCTTGTAAATCTCCAGGTTTGTAACTTGGGGGAGTTTAAGCGTCACATTGTTGCCCGCCTTGGTCCCATAATGTTCAGTGCTAGTGTCAAGTATCAACAGATTAACGGCACAGCGTGTCATCATTTTGGGTCCCAATGTTTCCAATGCCTCAAGTGTTGTTCCATTTTGTGTGTAATAGTGGCCGGTAGTAACGTCTTCAAGTTTCGGCAACTTGTTGATGACACTAATCAATGCTGTGTATTGTGTTATTGCAATGCCTGACGGTGGGATAAAAACAAGCTTTTCAAGCGAACTTGACTTCTTAATAGCTCCCAAAACGGCATTAGCTGTGTCATTGTCATACTTAACAAGACCATGTTTGTCAATAATGGTATTGCCATAAGTTCGGTAGTCAGCCTTGTCGCCGAGATATAGTTCCAATGAAGTTAATTGAGTACTTATTCTACGCAAGTTTTCCAAGCAGGACGCATTCGTAAGTTGCAAATGTAATCCAGGCATAATGTTGAGAAATTTGGCAACTGGATTGAATTGACGGATTTCAACCTTAGGAAATGCAGTGTTTTTTTCAACCAGTTTATGTAATGTTTGTGTAAATTTAAAGCTAGTCATCTTGGGATACAGGAATTGAATGGGATAAAATGTAAAAGCAAGCTGAGACATCACGTCCTCCTCAAAAATGGTGATATCTGTCATCTCCAGTCCTTCTTCAGTCGAGTTATTAAGAGTCACTGTGTTAACTTCATCTTCTGAGAGTGTAGAGTTGATTTTGCTCTTAATCATCTTGTTAAATTCTTGAAATTTTTTGACAATTTTGGGCTTGTTTCCAAACTTGGATTTGTATCGATCTTCAAGTTTTTTGGAAAAGTTTGTGAGCCTTTTTTCAGTTCCCATTCCAAGAAAGCACCAATCGGTAAACAAAACTTGCGTGACTTTAGTAGAATCAAAAAGGGCCTTGCTGGAGGGTGCTGTGGGGTCCAAAAATAACCCCATCGGAACACATATAGTGTTTTCAGGGCTTGATAAAAGCTCAGCATACTTGAAATCATCGGGAACAACAGTGATGTGATAATTCATGTCGGTATCTGAATGGCACTCTGTTAAATTTGAGCTCAAAGAGACTTTTGTATTGTTATAAGTGTTGATCATAGACATTTTATAAGTATTTTTTTTTTATTTTCTGTTATTAAATATTATTTTATTTCTAAAATTTGTAATTCCACTAATAAAAAAATGATATTTTTTTGGGGATATGAGAAAAAAAAATCCAATAATCAAGGTAATATCCTTTTTTATTTATACTTTTTTTATAATAAAAATGATATTTATATTGTTTCTTAAATGTTGAATCTTTCATGGTTTATTTTGAGGGAAAAAAAAAATATAATGCTTTATTTTCACTATTTTATTTCTAAATGTTTACCAGTGGATAAAACCAAATTGAGAAAAAAAAAACCCGTATATCTTTCTCTCAATATTTGAATAATGCACTTTTAAATAAGAAATGAATACCATTGAGTATAAAAAAGCTAAAAGTATTATGCTTATTTGAAAATGAATAGTAAGGTAATATGATGTATTCAATACTATTAATTCAAAAAGTTATTTGATTTTTGAGAACTACATTAATTTGATTTTTGGAATTGATTTTCAAATAAAGATCTGTCTTGTCCATTGTGAATGTTGAGATACCCTTGGCATGAATCTTAGGCATGTTACGAAGATCTGTTACTGTTGTGTAAGAAAATAATAACAATAATATTCACAAAAAATATATATAAGTTGATGGTATCTGTAAAAGTAAAGTACTTTTGCATATTTTAGGTTTGTTGACTATACCACATATCCCTAAAATTCATATATCACTCTACAGACACAATTAGACAAATCTTAATTTATGTCATGTTTAGTTGTCAATATTGCAACTCATGCAAACCTGCCTGCTTTCTCTTAGCCTAAAGTTTGATATTAAATTTGAATAATAATTGAAAAGATAAACAAGCAAAACCCGATCTTATGCTCCATCTATTTTTGAACTTTTTGAGCTGATAAATTTGTCAAATAATAAGACACAAAGAACCTAGTATATTTTTGTTCATTACTTGCAAAATAGTCATTAAAACTTTATGAAGACGATTATGAAAAAGAAAGATACAGAAAAAAACTTATGTTTATTTTTTGTCGATACTATACTCCAGTATTCTAGAACGTATTTTCCCATTAAGGTAGACATAAAGCAATATTAGCAAATAAACTGTGTTATTGAAAAAGAAGAATACAAAAGAGTAAACAGCTTTTTTTTCCTTCACTGATGAAAATACTTGAGCTATTTAGTTATTTATCGAGATATATTGTTCATCATCAATTGATATATATTCATGTTTTGGTCCTCACTCGCAGTTGAAAAAAAAAAAAAAAAAAAAAAAAAAAAAAAAAAAAAAAAAAAAAAAAAAAAATTGAATCTTTTTTGTCTTTGTTGTACTTTCCAGAAGGTGCTAATTACTTAACCATGCACTGGGGTCCAATTGTTTCGCATGTGTTTGATTTGTAATTCATGACTAATCGATAATTATAATTCTATAATTTTATATAAACAAATAAATAAACAAACAAAACAGCCTTTTTTTTTTTTTTATGTAACTTTGATCTTAAACTTGATATTATTACTACTACTACAACTACTACTACTAATTTAAACAGTTCAATTCGCCAAAATGAAGCTTGAAATAAGTGATTTCTTATTTCTGTCTTTAGTCTGTGTGTATTGTGTTCTGTCACCTTACACAAAAGTTGAAGAATCGTTCAATATACAGGCTATTCATGATATCTTCTATTATGGGATCGCCAAAATACAATCATATGATCACCTTGAATTCCCTGGTGTGGTTCCTCGATCATTCATTGGCTCTATAGTCATTGCCTACATTACAAAGTTCCTGGCCCGATTTGTGCCTCCTGATGACAAGTTCTTTGTCCAGATCATGTCCAGAGGTGTATTAGGTGCTATCAATGCTCTCTCGGTGATATCCCTTAAACAAACCGCCTATTGGGCCTTTAGCGTGACGTCAGAAGCTGATGAATCAAAGCCTCAAATGGGTAAGAAAGTTTCGCCAAAAAAGGACTTGCTCAGACCTTCGCCTTTGGCTTCTATTGGCTGGTTCTGGTTTCTGATGTGTATTCAATTCCATCTCCCCTATTATCTTTCTCGAACACTTCCAAATTTCTTTGCCTTCCCGCTCGTCAATATAGCTTTTGGATATGTGTTTGAATTAAACTATAGCGCTGCTTTTGGAATTTTGGCTTTCACTGCCATTACTCTACGTTCGGAGGTTGCATTGCTTCTTGCATCATTGGCACTTGTTTCTCTTGTGGCAAAGCGCATTACTATTTTCAAAACCATCAAGGCTGTAGCAATTGGTGCTGTGATTGGCGGTGCGTTATCAGTTGCTGTTGATTCTTACTTTTGGCAAAAGCCTCTTATGCTTCCAGAACTACAGGGATTTATCTATAATGTTGTTGAAGGGAAATCAAGCAACTGGGGTGTTTCGCCATTCTTTGATTACTTTTCAGTGGAAATCCCCAAAGTTTTGAATTTCGGAGGCTCTATCGTTTGGCCACATATCCTTCTGGGATTCACCAAGGATCTTTCATATGGCAAAACTTTTACTATTTTGGGACTCTCTAACCTAATTTATATTGCCCTTTACTCTTTACAGCCGCATAAGGAGTGGCGGTTTATCTGTTATAGTATACCCATATTGACACTTTTAGCTGGAAACGGGATTGCAACGATTTCCCAAGTTCTTAGTAAAAAGGTAGGAGTTGTTGTCAGAGCAGGATTTATTTTGTTTATTTTAGCAATCGGTATGGCAAGTATGGGAATTTCGTCGGTTAAGCTTGTAGCCTCTATGTACAACTATGAAGGCGGCGACGCTTTATCTAGATTCCATGAGCTAATTCCAATCAAGGCGAATCCCATTGTTGGTGAGCCACTCGTGGTACATTTTGATGTTCCAGTAGCCATGAGTGGAGCCACTAGATTCGGACAGCTTTATGATGATCCTTCTATTATGAATAGCAACATTGAATATAATCCATGGTACATTTACGATAAGACGGAAGATGAGGAGTCGTTGCGAGATATTTCGGATTCTTTTGATTACCTGATTGTTGAAACACCACCTAATGAAATTGCTGAAAAGTATCCCCCAGCAGAGACTTATCAATGGAAAGTCATTGATGTTACTAAGAAGTATAAGGGGATTGATGTCGAGAACATTGCTCGGCTTTTGAAAGATGTCGTCAAGAACCCTGCCGTTTATATTGAAGATCTGATCTTCCTAGTCAAGCTTGGACTTGGGTTCATAGATGGCCCTAGCAATAGCGATATTGTTAGTGAAATTGAAAAGAGGCTGACCAAGTATATTATTTTACAGGACTCTGTTTGGACATATAAGCGCGTTTCTTTGACAGATCCCATTGAAAGTCCAACAACGTATCCATGGGACGATATACATAATGATAAATAAATAAATAAATAAATAAATAAATAAATAAATAAATAATGTGTGTGTATTTTAGGTATTTTTATAACTCTCTAAGATGCAACAACTCAATTGCAAAAAATATATATATATAATAAATTGTTACACGTAGCAAAAACTTTTTTTTTTTTAAAAAAAAAAAAATACACAAGACACCCATATATATATATATATATATATATATATATATATTCATATAATCATCGCTTTCAACCCTTTTGAATTTTTTCTTTTTATTTTTTTGCCAAACTATATATATATATATATATCTATATATATAATTTTACAGAATACCCGCTACGTCTAGACACGTATCATGGTTTTGATGAATCTTGCTGTTCCCGAACTTCTTGAGACAGAAGTCGGCGAGTCTGTCAACGTACGCACCGCCTCTCTTCAGTCTTTTAAGGAGTTGGGTCCACCAGACCTTGTCCATTTGTCCAAAACTTCACCCAAAGCAACAACGAAAATCAACGGCACATACCACTATGTCACCGGTATCGACACCTCCTCGTCCTCTGCAGTGGCAGCATACTTTAACACACTGACCATTAGTTTGGGTGAAGAGCAGATATGGTTTGGTAGACACGCTGGTTGGAAAATCCATACCGGCATTTATTGTTCGTATAATGCCTTTTCAAGAGTAGATGTCAGAGTCCTCGTCAAAATCCCAGGTGGGGTTGAGTCTTATGTTGTAGATTCCCAAGGAGATAAGCATCCGGCTACAGATGATCTCTGGCTCGAGACATACTTGTCGGCAATGATTCGAGCCCTGTTATTCACAGACGACGAGTCGTATTCTTTTATCTCGTATTGGCGCCGATTAAGTCCATTCGAGCATGTCCCCCCCAATATTTCTGCTCGTTTTCTGGAAGCTTTTGAGACGCTGTTTTTTAAGGGCCCGTCTCTTGGATGCGTGTCGGAGGTGCAAGTGCCAACCCTGTCCAATAACTATTTGGTAGACGCGTTCATCAAGTATGTCCAAATCACTGGTTTGTATGATAAGGCCATACCCGTTTTGGAGCGATTGTCAAAGATTGAACCCGAGGCGCAATCCATTTTGGCTCGCACGCTGTTCCTTAGCAATGAAGAGGTCAAGGCCGTTCAAGTTCTTCATGAGGGCATTCTGCAAAATCCTAGAGATCACAATCTTTTGCAGCTGCAAGCAGAGTATTGTCTTAAGAAGGGCAAGCTTGACTGGGCACTCGACTGCGCCATTCGTGCTGTCAACGCTGCTCCCTCTGAGTTTTTACCTTGGTCGCTTCTTGTTCGAATTTATACCAAATTGGAAAACTATGGGCAGGCGCTCTTGACACTCAACTCTTGTCCCATGTCCACTGCTCGTGAACAAGATTTGCCCAAGCTCCCACCCCCTGCAAAGGCGCATTTCCCCCTACCTGTAGATGGTGTTTTGGATGAAATTTGGAGTATTAACGACAATGATGAGCAAAACACGGCGGACCCAGGTTTATTGAAGCTGCCGGCGCCCACGCTGCGCTCGACTTTTGCCAAGGCTTACGAGCTGTTGACAGAAATCTGCAGCAAAGTTGGTTGGGATTCACTTTTGAAATACCGCTCCAAGGTGTTTATTATGGAGGAAGAATACCGTAAGGATAAGAAGAGCAAGCACGATCGCCGAAGCTCGACGGCGTCTCGAGGGACTGTTGCCAATGGCAATGGCTCCACAAATCAATCGAACCAAGATGTGTCGTCACCAGAAAATTCGCAACCTCAACAGCCTCAGGAATCGTCGAGCGACCGCAATAGATTGGCCCCCGGTAGCGCTGAACAGCCGGCGTCAAGCGATGCTTCGACTGAGGATGGCGCGGATTCAAGTAAGATCAAGGGCAAGAGGTTGTGTGAAAGATGGCTTGACAATCTTTTCATGGTCTTGTATGAAGACTTGCGGGTGTACACTGTTTGGCGTGCCGAATATTTACATTACCAAAGCCAGCAACTGTCCTACCGCAAGACGGCTCTTGAGTGGGAGTTATTTGGAATGGTTGCTCTTCGCCTGCACTACGATGCCGATGCGGCAGATGCTTTCAATCAGTCTCTTTCTTATCGCTTCTCGCACCGGGTATTGTGGAAGTTATTAAACTATTACGAATCATTGGACGGTGGCATAACCGGGCCTACCACCAACGCAGCAAACAACTCGCTCCCCCACCACCAATCGGTGGCCCAGTTGCGGGAAGCATATTTGGATGCAATTGTCCGTTTGACGGCATGGAATCACAGATGGTACATTGACTTTTCCCCACGCCTGTTAATTGCACTTAGACGGGTTGTTGCTGACGATGGGGCCATTAGAGTTTCGAGTATTGTGGAAGCCAAGTACAAGCCACAAGGCGTTGAAGAGTTGATTGAACGAGACCTTAAGACCCTTCGTGCCTATGGTGCTTTAGGCAGCGATGTTTGAAATTTAGATTTTTCTGAACCAACTACGTATATACATAATAATAATAATAATAATAATAAAAGAAAACGCTCTGTATGTATTGTGACTATTTTGGTCTCTTAAATTACCTTTTTTTTGTAACTTTTTTTATGTTACAAAACGTTGGTTTCCAATAGATTTTTGAAAATTTGGATTACGAAATAATAATTATAATTATAATAAATTTAAAATAAAATAAAATAAAAAATTTTTTTTTTTTTCTTTTTTGTTCTTCTTTAATAACAAGTATATGTAGTAAGTTAGATTTACTTAAATATCGCAAACTACTGTATTTATATCTATATAATAATATAGAAAAAAACATGGCGGTTAAGCGATCCCTGAATGAACTTTTGTCAATCGATATCGATACTCTTATGGATGACGATAATGTTGATTTAGTCCCCGAATCAGTGTCAGAAATCAGCGACAATGACGATGCTGCTGGTGGAGAAGTTGTAGCCACGGAGCAGATCATTTTATGCGTGGAGTGTGGAGACCAGCCGGCTGAAATTCTGTGTGCTCAATGTAGTGAAGAGTTTTGTGATGTGTGCTTTGGATATCTTCATAGAACTGGTGTAAGTACTAAATATATTGTTATTGTTATCACTATACGAAAATATATATTTTAATTCTAACCTTATCCTTGTTGTTGTTGATGTTATTGTTATTTTCATACTTTGTAGAAACGAAAATCTCATTCTACAAAGTCTTTGGATGGGTCGGACGTCAATAAAGAAGAGAAATCAGAGGAATCAAACACCAGCAACAAGAAGGCGAATGGAGCTGATGGTAAAGCATCAGACGACAAAAATGGGAAAGAAAAAGAAGAAAAAGAAAAGAACGAACAAGACGAATTGGAAAAGGAGGTTGAGCTGGAAGCAGCAAACGCCGTGAAGGCGTCGGTGGGCAAACAAAACGGACAAGAGGAGAGCCAAAATAACAAATCTACGGAGCCGGCAGACAACAGATCCTTTAAAATATCCAATGTGAATCCCCCGGCAAACTCAATCGAATATGCCATGATGCGTATAAAACACCACGCCAAATACATGCCCATGAGACTTACAATGGAGGAACGCAAGCTGCTACGACTGTTGGAGGCGGCTCTTAATGTGTCGGAGTATACCGACAAAGTTGACATCATTTCGTACACATCGTCCACCAAAAGAATTGTTGCTCAGCTGCGCGAGATGTGTTCTATTCTGGCCGGCTTGGTTGTTGCTACCGACATGCAAGTGGGCAAAGAGCTGTTTGAAAGCATGGACTTTGCCGCCAATGCCGAGTGGTATAAAGACATTTTCGAGATTGGCCGCCGCTACAAGATTTTGAACCCGGACAAGATGCGAGACTCCTTTGGCAAGATCATGTACATGCTGATGGACTCGCGGCTCAACGAAGTCAAGGCGACCATGGAGTTTGATCTCTACAAGCCCATCAAAACTGTCTACAAATTTCTGCAGGAAAAGTCTGGCGATGTTGAGGGCGAGGGTGTCATGAGAATCTTTGACGACCCGCTCATTGTTCAAGCAACCATGGAAATCAGCACGGAAAACAAGGCGCGCGTCACCATCCAGCGCGAAATCAAAAAGAAGGAGGCTGCCGTCAAGCTTCTGTCCAAAAAATACGCCTCCAACAATCTATTTCGCAAGTCCGGCAAGGGCGTCGGGGTAACCAGCGACGACATTTGCCAATGCATATACTCCATTGGCGAGTACTACTCTTACTTGAAGGCAAACAGGCATCCTGTCGAGGAGATGATCAAAATGCTCGACACGTACTTTGATGCCAACAAGTGCGACGACGAGTTTTCGCTCAGCATTTCCATGGGCCGCGGCGGAGCCAGACTCTCGCACAACCACACCAAGCAGTTCAACTATGTGCGCCAGTCGCTGACCCTGTGGTCTCTGATCATGCAGGACATGTTTTGGCTCTGGACTCTGGCCGACGACGATTTGACAAACACAAACACCAGGTACCGGCTGGCCGACACGGGGCAGGGCCTCAACCGGCTCAAGGCGTGCCCCAAGGTCAGCCGGGCCATGCACTCCATCATCAGCAAGGCGCAGGCCCGCACCGGCACCTGGATCGGCTCCAGCGTCGTGCATCTCGGCGACCACACGGTCCCCAATGCCCTCTTCTTTTTGGACAAGTACCTGCAGGTCCCCCACATCTTGACGCCCGTTTACTTGGTCATTAAGGAAATTGAAAAGATCTCAAGAGACCCATTCATTCATCAGTGGATCGAGAGTCAGTTCGAGAGCGTCGACACGTTGAAAAAGACCATTCTGTGTGACTTCTTCAAACATGGCTTTGACGGAAGTGGCGCAGACAACTTTTACGACGCAGGCTCCTGTATTGATGGAAGATTGACTAGTGCTTGGAGTTGGGCAAACAATATTTCAAAGAAACCTTACTACAAGTTTTTCCTGGTAGCAGGATTCACAGGTTTCAATGGATCAGGTTTTTAGTTAGATTTTTTTTTTTAAAAAAAAGAAAATAGAAAGAAAAAAAAAAAAAATTTAAAAAAACATAAACTGTTTTATTAAAAAAAAAAAAAAAATTAAAAATTACACAATTATTAATGTACAAAAATCATAAAAATATAAAGAACTCCCATAAATGAAGCCCAAATCATAAGACAAGTCAAAAGTTGTCAGCAAACATTTATGATATCATAAGGGAATTCTTTCTGTGAATAATATACAGACCAGAGAATAATTGGATACATCATCACAGTCATCAACGTCGTAACAGTCGTTAGCGCCATAACAGTCGTTAAATCTAGTGTGAGTCATTTGTGCGAATAGTAACAACGCAAAGAGAGTTACTAGATCATTCCAGTCGTAAAGTCATTAAAAGTAAATTTATTCAAATCGTTCAAAAGATGCTCAACAAAGAGCACCAAATGCCATTAGACAAGTAGCATAAAATTCATAAAACATACAATGGGAAAAGATAACCCTTTGGTATGTCCCAATCAAATCTGAAAATAGAGAGAGGGGAAACAAAAAAAAATAAAAAAAATTTTTTTTTTCTCTCTCTCTCTCTTCATCAAGATTATTATTGAGCCAACCATCTAATCCCAAAGTAGACTTGTACCAGCATAAAAAAAAAAAGAAAAGAGAGCCGAGGGGGAAGAGGGAGATTAACAAACATCATCTTTTCTTCTTCTAAGCAAATCGCGTGCCGGAAAGTCAAAGTTTCGTTTCTCATAAGTTCTTAAAAGGGTTTGTACGCGGAGCAGATTCACGCAATCATCCTTAATTTTTTTAAAAAAAAAAAATAAGGATACCGTACCTTTGGGAGCGGATTCACCAAAAGCGAAAAAAAACAAAGGAGATGGGCAAAAAAAAAAAAAAACATGCCCCCAGTACCTACCTATTTTCGAGATAGCGTACCTTGAAAAATGTTATATTGCAAGTCGAATTCGCACGCCGCCGCTGTGCAGACGTGCCACAACCTCATCTCACCAAACTTCGTATTATCGGATTTTTATAGTAATTGGTCAAGGAAGTAATCATATTGGTCATCAATTAATTTCTATTATCTACGCCTATTAATGAGCAGTAGAGAAGAGTATTGTTATTGACATAGCTCAGTGTTGCTTCAACCTCTCTCATACTTCCGTAAATACGTTCACCTGATGGATGAGAGCACAATTCAATTTTGGAGAGCCATTACGCCTCCGAGGAGAAAAAAAGGAAAAAAAAAAGAAAAGGAAGAAAAAAAGAAAAGGAAGAAAAAAAATTTTTTTTTTAAGAAATATTTATATTTTTATATTTGTTACAAGAAAAAAAAAACAGCAAACACATTTTGTAATTGAATTAATTGTAATACTTGATGCATGAGTCAGCCATAACTTTTAGGGCTAAAGCACACCATATAGGGCTACATATAATAATAAGAGACAATTGTTTTTTTTTTTTTTTTTTTTTTTTTTTTTTTTTTTTTTTTTTTTTTTTTTTTT
>JAKTYK010000007.1:0-10000 GCA_030578655.1 Magnusiomyces starmeri
TTTTTTTTTTTTTTAAAAAAAAAAAAAAAAAAAAAAAAAAAAAAAAAAAAAAAAACTCGCAGAGCCTCATAAGCATTACATAAGCTTGTGTCAATAGACTCAAGGGCAAACCGTAACCACCAGGGTTTTTAGACTAAGCATTTAATATGTAGTAATAAACTTATACACGTGTCACATGACTTGCATATATACATTGCAAATAACCCTAACCCGTAAATAACCACATAGGTGTAACTAGAGTTGTTACATGTAACAAATATTACCTGTATTTCTATATATATATATATATATATTATGTATATATATAGAAATACATATATATATTCACCTATGTAGTGTGGTTATTACTATGACGGTTGAAAAATTTTGGCGGCGTATGGTCATTACACACACACACACACACACACACACACACAGTAAATCCTTCCCACTCAATTTTTTTTTCTTCCTTCTCTTTTTTTCCTCTCTTTTTTTTTTTTTTTTCCCCCCCCTTTCCCCCTTCCCCCTCTTCTTGACCCCTTTTGTCGTCGACCCTGTCCAAGTCATTCAAACACCCATAACTTCGGCTTCAAGACAATGCAGATTTTCGTCAAGACCCTGACTGGCAAGAGTAAGTAATGAATATGCCTTATTTTGTTTTGTTTTGTCTTTTTTTTTTCTTGTTTCTGTCGTTCATCCTTTGATGATTGGTGTGTGTGATGTCTGTTGATGTTGCTATATTGTCGTTAATGTTTAGTATGAAAATGCGCCAACAAAAAAAAGAAAGAAAAAAATTTTCTTGTTTTATTTTTTTTTTTTTTCTTTGATACCCTTATAAATATAAACCCAAAAGATGGAATGCTCTATTACCATGTTACCCGTTATCATTATTATTGATTTTACTATTTTTGAAGGGGAGGGGGAGGAAAAAAAATTTCATTGAATTTTTTGCAAAAACCAACGACCAAAAAGCATCAATCATTGACGAGGGGGGAAAAACCCACAGAAAAAAAAAAAGAAAAAAAACAAAACAAGAACAAGAACAAGAACAAGAACAAAACTAACATGCATTTATTTTTCTTAAAGCCATCACCCTTGAGGTGGAGTCTTCCGACACTATTGACAATGTCAAGTCCAAGATCCAGGACAAGGAGGGAATTCCCCCAGATCAACAACGTTTGATCTTTGCCGGAAAGCAACTCGAGGATGGCCGCACCCTCAGCGACTACAACATTCAAAAGGAGTCCACTCTCCACTTGGTTCTCCGTCTCCGTGGTGGTGTCATTGAGCCCTCTCTTAAGGCTCTTGCTTCCAAGTTCAACTGCGAGAAGTCCATTTGCCGCAAGTGCTACGCCCGTCTTCCTCCTCGTGCTACCAACTGCAGAAAGAGAAAGTGTGGCCACACCAACCAACTTAGACCCAAGAAGAAATTGAAATAAACGGCTTCACCCCCCCTTATTTTTCTCTTTATCTTTTCACTCTCTCTTTCTCGCCCTTCCCTCTTTCACTCCTGTCGCCATTTCTTTTTCTTTTCTCTCACTAGCAATCCTTTGTTGGATCTCATTTCTCAACTCTTTTATTTCGCTGTACTTTTTCTCTTTACATACACGTACTTGCAAATGCCATTTTTTTTTTAAATTGAAAGTTTTTGACTTTCTATTAGTCTCTTGTCTTGATGTATTTTAAAAATAAATAAATCCTTATTTCTTTTTTTTTTTTTTCTTTAAGGTGCTTTACCTTTTTTTTTTTTTTTTTAATACGTATATTTATATGTATGTAAATGTATAAATATAAAAAAAAAAAAATTTTTTTGCCCTTAAACAAGTTGTGTATTAAAAAAAACCTCTAAGGTTTTTATTTTTTATTTTTTATTTTTTTTTTGTTACACACAGAAAATAATTTTTGTGTCATAAATTATTATATATATATATATATGTATATATACTAGAGAAAGAGCAAACATTAAAAAATTCATTAAAAAAAAAGAAAAACCGATGCAAAAAAAAAAAAAAAAAAAAACAAAACGAAATATATAAAAAAGGTTCATTAAACAAATCATGAAGGTGTGGTTGGGCCGTTGAGCAGGCAATCAAACCCGCTTGCAGGCATGAGGGGGTCGTGCAGAGCGTCGATGGGGCAGTACTGGACAAGCACCTGGCGCAAACGCTCTCTGTTGACAGGCTTCTCCAAAAAGTCATTCATCCCGGCGTCCCGGCACTGGTTGGCGCTGTCCTCGTCCGCATAGGCCGTCAGCGCAACAATGGGGTACGGGTACCCCAGCTGGTTCCGGATGATGCGGCACGCCTCCAGCCCGTCCATCCGCGGCATCTGCACGTCCAAAAACACAATGTCGTAGTGGATCCCCGCCCGGATCGCGTCCTCTATGCGCAGCACCGCCTGCTCGCCATTCATCGCCATGTCGATGTCCTTGATGCCCTCCAGCCGCAGCATCCGCCGGATAATGTCTTGGTTGATTAGATTGTCTTCCGCAACTAGAATCCGCGCACTGATCGAAATCGTCGTCGTCTTCGTCCTGGTGGCAACATTGTTATCTGCAACGGCCCCCGGGGTCGTTGTCGTCGTCGTCGTCGTCCCCGTCGTCGTGCTCGTGGCAGTCGTGGTCACCGCTGACAACGCCACCCCTGCTCCTCCCATCCCCAATGATGATATGTTGTTATTTGAGGACGATCTTGACGGTGGGTGCTGATGGTGGTGGTTGTGGTGGTGGTGTTGGTGGATATGCTGGCTCCCGGCCACCGCCGCCATCGCCATTGCCGACGTCGAAGCTGTTGCCGACGCTGATGCCATTGCCGCCGCCATGGCTGACGATGGGTTGGCCGTGCTTGCATTGGCGCTCCCCAGTCCCCGGATCGTTGCCGCTATACTTCCTGGCGTCACCGGCTTGCTGCTGCTGCCACCGGCTTCTCCATCAAAGGGTGTATTCAAGGAGGATGGACCCCCGCTTGTTGGGGCAGGTGTGCCCATCGTAATGGTACCAGCTGTCGTAGGAATAGCGCCATTCTTGAGAAACTCCATGGCGCGCAAATAAACAGACTCCGATACAGGCGCACTTGTATGTGGCTGGGGCTCAAAGTAAGACGAAGGCATGCTTGTGTTCTGTTGCTGTTGTTGTTGTTGTTGTTGTTGTTTCTGCTGCTGCTGTTTCTTAATATTTCTTTTCAGCTTAAAGTTGAAAAGCGATGATGCAGCCGCAGTATGGATATCGTTACGAAAAGAGACAGGCTCTCTTTGGACTGGGTTACCTTCGGGAATCTGAATAGTCAAAGAGTTTTGTCTAGGCCGTGTTTGTAATGACATGTTGTTCCGGGCATTTGAATAGTTATTGTTCAGTTGGCCCGATACTGAACTATTGAATGATGACGGATAGCCGTTACGTGTAAGCAGATTCATGCGTTGCTGTTGATGCATCTGCTGTTGTTGTTTTTGTTTTTCTTGAATAGACATTGTAGGGGGTGCAATCTTGACAGCAAAAGGTTGCGTATTAGTATTAGTATTATATGTATCATTGCTGACGCTACTTCTGTTTTTATAACTGAAGCCTTTGTACCGTCTGGTAAATTTCAAAGGCGGCGGAGATTGAGGAACAATCGAAAGCAAATTTTGTTGGCGAGGGTATTTTTGGACACCAACAGCATCGGCACCAAATACAAAATTCGGGTGAGGAATATGCGAAAACACCCGAATCACATAGAGTGGGATTTGGAAAGTTACCGTCAATCCCTTCTGGGGGGCACTTTCAAGGCTGATGTTTCCTCCCATCAGTTCAACCAACTGCTTGCAAATAGATAGACCAAGACCCGCGCCACCAAAGCGGCGAGAAAGAGCCTGGTCTTCTTGGACAAAGGGTTCAAAGACATGTTCCAAAATGGATTCGTTGATACCGGGACCCTGATCAATAACTTGGACCTCGAGAATACAGCTGTTGGGTGGATTGAACGTCACCAGCGTGTTACGAGACGCAGGATCAACCGGAGGATGGGGTAATGCTAAAGATGAATAATTATTGGGAGACGTAGAACTAATATTTGAAGAAAAGCTTTGCATGTGGGGGTGAGTCGGTCCAGAGATCATATTAGACCCAGGTGCAGAATGAAACGGGAAAATTTCAAGATTCTCGGACGACGTTGTTGCTGTAGTGCTACATAGCTGGGCCTTGGGAGAAGATGGGGAATCTGAGCCAGTCACAGCAGAAAGATATGATGAGTCTTGAGTTTTGATAGAATATGTTCTTTCTTTGGTCTCGGAATACTCAGATGAGTTGCTGTTTTCCGTAAGCTGAATGCCCGATGTATTAATGGGAGGTAGATTGTGGAGAGCGTGCGAAGAGGCTGTTGAAGTGGAAGAAACGCTTCTATTATGCGAAAGGGGTTGAGAACTTTGATTGCAGGTGGTATCGATAATAGCAACCTCGCCGCCAGTTTTATCCAGTGGTAAACTAGAGGCTTCGAGGTTTACTGGGTTGTTGTTTAATTGAACGCAATTAAAGTTGATGGTGATGGTACCTTTATCAGGGGCAAATTTCAAACTATTATGGAAAATGTTCAAAAGAACATGGGTAATTCTTCCACAGTCTCCCAAAAACACAATATTGTTCAAGTCTGTTGGCTTATAGTTAAACTTCAGACCAACATTCTTTTTATCAGCAGACCGCTTAGCATGTGCCTTTCGAACACTTTGAACAATTTCAGTCAACATAAACTCCTTCTGATCTAAAGTAACGTTACCAACTTGATTTTTGGAAAAGGTTAGTAAGTCATTGATTAAATGCAATAAAACCTCACCGGATTTTGAAATGACTTTTAAAGAACGCTTCACTTTTGCCGGGTCCTCTTCAGTTAAAGAGACGGCTGTCATTCCCAAAATACCGTTCAGTGGTGTTCTAAGCTCGTGGGTAATATTGGCAATAAATTGAGACTTTGCCTCGTTTGCATTTTCCGCCTGTACCTTTGCAGCCTCTAGTTCTTTGGTACGCTCCTGAACCATGTCTTCCAAGTGTAGATATTGTTTTTCCAGTTCATCAGCCATACGGTTAAATGAGTATTGAAGAGAAACCAACTCGTCTGTGAAATATCTTCGCCGTTTTATTTTCACGTGCGGTGGAACTACCATTCTTTTCTGGACTGTAGATGTAGCTATTAAATCCGACTCTGGTTCTGCGTTTGCTTTTCCTTCTGGTTTTGTAGTCACGGTACCTGCAGTGGCTGAAAGGACTTCATGCTCAGAAACCAGAGTTGTTGGGGTGCTTGAATTAGATTTCTTTTCTTTACCTTCGTTATTACTACTGCTATTATTTTGCGGTAAAGAGGTCTCAATGCTGTCTTGTTTATCTGATTCCGAAGATGATTCATCCTTCTCATTTGACGACGGTTTTATGATTGTAATATTGTTCTTGTTGATAGTACTGTCACTTGATTTGCTTAATGCGTTTGGGGACATATCTTGTTTCTTTTTAGATGCATCTGGATCAGATGAAGAACTATTTGTGGACAATAGTCTAATAATATTATTCTTATTATTATTCTTCTTCTTCTTGTGGTCATCGCTATCAGAATGACTAGAGTTGTATTTTTTTCTTAGCTTGGATAACAGTAAGGCGTTTTTCAGTTTAGCGAATGGAGTACTAGAAGATCCAGTGCCCCTTTCATCATGTTTGATTTTTTCTTCATCAAGAGGTGAAGGGTTATTTGGTGGTATCGGGGTATACGAAGCAGGTGATGAAATATTTTTATGGGAATCAGAAGGGCTAATTTCATGAAAGTATTTTGTTGTTTCCTCGGCCGCCTGTTTAAGTCTATATACAGGCTGGACACCCTTGTTGACAAGGAAAATAATGATCAGGGAGAGAACCCCCAAAACACCAAACCCGACAGCCAAAGAAACATTTCTCATTTTTGAGACGGGGGCAAAAACAGAAGACAGAGGCTCAGAAATAACAACGATCCACGTTGCCAAAGGATTATCAACCCGTGCATAGCCAACGGCGACGTTTGTTTGATTTAATACACTTGTTTGCAAGGTGGATCCGCCGTCCTTGTCCAACAGAGCAGAGTAAAGAGCAGGGATCGTATAAAAGGGGAGAAGGCCCCTTTGTGATTCAGGAATCTGGGTTTCGCCAGTGACAGGGAGAATCAACTCAAAACATATGTTTTCCATTTTTTTGATTTCATTGTAATCGCTGTCGACAAAGACCATGTCAGAGTCTAGATCGTCGACAGGTGAGGATTCGACAGGATTTGGTATGCCACGTTGAAAGATCTCCAAATCAGGGGTAACTGAAGCTGCAGACTTGGGGTTTTGGTCTTGGTCATTGTTGCTGAGAGTTCTCATTGAATCCATAATGAGACTGACATCGCTTGGTTGTGTCATAATAGGGTGGGGTGCGGATGATCTGACTGAAGGTGATGAAGACTGTGAGGAGGAGGAGGAGGAGGAGGAAGAGGAAGAAGAAAAGGAAGAAGAAGGTAAAGAGAAAGAAGAATCTAAAGTAGAATAGTCGTCAGTGGTGAAACTCAAATGACTAGGGGAGATTTTAGAAGCCAACGACGATGACAATGAAGAAGAAGAGAATGAGGAAGAGGTAGAAGTGGTGGATGAAGTTTCAGTAGTAGTTTCGGAGGTAGCAGTTAAAGATGAGATTATTTCGGTAGTTGTGTTTGGTATACTTAGAAAATACATCAAGCCGCCATTTTCCAAACCAGTTCGATCTTCAATGATGGCTTTGAACGCAGTGGTAGTGGTGATTACAGAGACAAAGCCATAGAGTTTAGCCGAGTTGACAAAGAAGGAAGAGTTACCCATGATGGGGAAGGTAAGGGTCATCAAATAGGAGGAATCGTTGAGTTTGGGGCTAGTGAGGTGGCCGGTGGTGGAGCCGGAAGAGTCCAATGACTCGTAGTAGATAAAGTCTGATTTTGAGGGAAACAGCGAGGGGTTGTAGGCTTGATAGGAGACTGAGTCGTTAGATTTGAAGAACAAGAGGTTTCCTGTTGTGTCATAGATGGAGGCGCAAACAATGATGTTTGAGGCGCTGAATGTGTAGTTGAAGTAGGAAGAGACTCCGGACCAATTTTCCACAGTGTCGTTGCCTGCACGATACCTTGCCATAGCAAAGGTGAGTTGGTCACGGGTGGAGATGAGATATGACTGGTAGTATATATTGGAGAAGGCCTGTTGGACTTGAGCAGACTTTAAAGAGGAGACTACCTGGAGTCTTTCAGCCCTTAGGTTGAGAATGAAGTTGCTAGAATACAACGACTGTAATTAGAAAAAAAAAAAAATAAAAAAATAAAACAAGGTTAGAATATATAATAACAATCATCAAAATATAGTTTAAGAAAAAGTGGAGCTTACCGTTGTAAGGGCCAAGATAACTAAGGATAATACCATTGTCAGAAAGACAAAAAGTATAACCTGAGGTCTTATACCTATCGATATACTTCTCATGGTGACAAGCAAGGAAAACTGGAGGGTATAGTAGGTCAACTAAATGGTATCGACATATGGAAGATATTTCAGATGAGAAAGATGGAAAAGATGGGAAAAAATCAAAATAAGAATAAAAAAATAAAAATAATGAAAACGACGAAGATGATGATTAGATTTCCACACCCCCCTCTTGTCTTTCGTTCTTGTGTCTCTTCTATAATTTTGGGTTTCCGGAAGCGAAAGTGAATGTTATATATATAGATATATATATATTCCAGTTAAAGTTTATTATGAGTAAATGGTAAGAAGAAAAAGAGAAAAAAAACAAACAAAATTTTTTAGGAGTGGAGAAAAACCCACAAACGGCGGCGATACATTATATAATAATACAATAACAACAAATAATGGTGGTTGTGGCTGGTGTATGTGGTTTTTTATTTTTTATTTTTTTATCCGCGGCCTTACACAGATCGGAACATGAATAGGAGGCGGGCAGGCGTCGGGCAGGGTGCTATGTTCGGAGCTCGGTTGAATGCCCAAATAGACGCCCGCATGGATACCCGCATGAATGCTTGCATGAACGCCTGATATAACCACAGCAACAGCGATTAAATGCCATATATGTTTCTATTTATAGGAATATATATATATATATATATCCCTTATGACATCACACACACACACACACACACACACACACACACTTCCGTATCATCGTATCGCGTTGGTTGTCCCCATCTTCATTTTCTTCATCTTCTTCATCATCCATGACTCCCCGGGCAGCGGAAGCCCTTTGGCCTTGTAGAATTCGGACGTGCACGAAAACTTTTTCCAGGTGAAGTTCCTTGTCGGGTTGCATCCGCACCTCTGCTTTTTCCGCACCAGTGGGTCTGTGGGACAGCTTATGAAGGGTTTATGCATATATCCTACATTGTCAAAATGGTGGATCTCGGTTTTGTTCAAAAATAACGCTGCGGCAATCGAGTGCACAGGCGCATCGCCCCACCGCTCATAGAAAAACCCCCCCTGCTGGTCCAAATACTCAAAGTACTTTGTGTAGGCCTCCGATCGCCAGAAATCCAGATCCCCAATCTCAAAGTTGGTCCAGAAGTGGCACAGGTTGTATGTCTCGCCATTGTCCTCGGAAATAAACTCCAGCAAGTTGTCTTTGGCCAAGTATTGCGAGTTGTTCTTAATAAAGTCCACTGTCGTGTTCCACAGCGTGGGGATTGTGTTGGTCTCCTCGTGAAGAGATATAGTGAACCCGTACTTGATGTTGTTGAGCTCCATGAACTTGAACAAGTCTTGGTCGATATCGCAAAACAGCTTGATCTCCGGCTCAACCCTCCAATAATACTTGAACTTGTCCAAAATAGGGTGCCGGTAAAAAAACCCAGACTCATACCGACACATGTGTCTATACGACTCGGATCCTCCATACAGGACTTCTTGTTGTTCCATCACTTCCCACTGCTTCTTTGCTTGCTCGGTATCAATCCATGAGGGGATACCCCAGTGGTCTTTAGGAATCAGACCGTAGTGGGTTTCCCCTGAAACAATGTTGCTGGTGGCTTCTTTGAAATCCTCGCTGAACTCTTCGTCATTGAGAAACACCCAATCGTAGTGGAATTGGTGGTTGAATCGATCTTCAACTTCGCGGATGGACTCAATAAGAGGCCATAGGTCTCTATTTCTTACTAGTGTCACAAATGTGGCATTTGCTTTATCTATTATCTGGTTGGTAGTTTGCAACTTGGTAACTCTGGCTGAATCACTTTCACTTTTGTCAGCAATTTGATCCGATGCAGTGGGTATTATTGGCATTTCAATGTTATATCTAGATATTATATAGTTTGACAATAGGTATATAACCACCACTAGACAAGTAATCCGTATCAAACGGAATAAATGTGAGGACATTATAATTAACTTTAAAAAAAAAAAAAAAAAAAAGAAAAGAGTATAATTATGATATGAGCTCAGAAACGTTAACCGACTTATAAAAGATGGAATGACTTAGGGTTTCTATGCTTTTCAAACAGTATCTAATATGAAAGGATATATATATATAACCCATACTACGGTATATATGGTATATAGTATGGTAAAATACTAGGTGGACAGATCAATAAATTGAAAAAAAAAAAAAAAAAAAAAAACCAAGAATTATTGTGAATATGTGCTTTCAATTTAATTGCCGTGTAGTATCTACAAAAAAAAAAAAAAAAAACACTTTCAGGAGTTAACTGGTAACTTATTACATATACATAAATATAAGACATTTAACATCGTCAGACATCGAATACCAAAAAAAAAAAAAAACTCGAGATATTCAAAAGATAGAAGTATCCAATGACTGGTCAATTATTTAAAAATTAGATAATTTCAGAAAGGTCCACAACCATCATTAGACCAAGGTCTGTAATAAGAGGGAAATTTTTCTTTATAGACCTGTTTTTTAGTCGTCATTTTTTTTTTTTCTAAGGATATATATACTTTGGAATTTTTTCTTTCCACAAACATTTATTGGCTTTTAATTGACCTTTTTTTTTTTATTTTTTTATTTTTTAGCAAT
>JAKTYK010000007.1:15000-27148 GCA_030578655.1 Magnusiomyces starmeri
GATAAGCTTTTCTTGGATTTCGCCTCGTCACGTGAAGCTCTCTTTGACATCTTCCCTACTCTTTCCGATGATACTTTCCTTGCCTTGAGACACTCTCTCACCTTGGATCCGGATAACCGCTCTCTCGAGCGTTTCCGCCAAAGCCTTTTGGAAGTTGAGATGTGGACCACCGATGACGAAGAATACTACCATTACGAGGAGAATGTCGACTCTGGAAACAACGATTTGTTCTCTCCTTCCAGACAAGTTTCTCTTTCCGATGGCTCTATTTCTGAAGACGAGAAATCCAATGAGAAGCTTGACGCCGCCTCTCGTGCTGTTTCAAGAGCGGCTTCTAAGGTTGCTGTTGACAAGTTTGATAATGAAGATAGTGCTCTTGACGCTGCTGCCGCCGCCGCCATGGTTCTGCCTGCCACTGCACCAGTCTCGGCTGTCCCATCTAGGGTTTCTTCTCGTCGTCCTTCTGCTGCTGTCGTTGCTGCTGTCGTTGCTGCTGTTTCTGCAGCACCTACAGTTGTTACCACCCCCGTTTCTTCTGTCGCACCTTCTCCTGTTCCTTCTGTTGCCAAACTTCACTCTGGAATCGCCGCGTTACCTTTGACAAATACTACCGCTAATGTTAATGTTAATGTTAATGTTAACGCTGCTGCGACTGCTACTGCTACTGCTGATATTAATGCCAATGCTAATGTTACTTCCGATGTTTATGCCGCTAATGATGACGACAATAATGCTTCCAACAATGATAACATTCATGACAGCAGTGATATCACCAAGAATTATGGCAACGACGTTCCAGTCATTAAGAATATTAATGATGCCAACACTAGTGAAAACAACAATGCCCGTGGTGTTGATTTGCCTTCACAACGACCCAGCAACATTTTATGTTCTTCTACTGCAAGCATTCCTTCTACAATTCACAACATTATCCCCACAACTAAGAATCGTGAACCTTTGCGCACACCTTTGAACATGTCTCACCAAATTCTTAGTGAGAGTTTACTCAGCAACTCTTGGAGCCGTACTATGCAGTTCACCCCCCCTAACCCCTCATATTTCCTCAACCATCGTAATAGCACTTATGAGAACTCTGGAAGTTCTCGGGGAGTTTCTCAATCTCGTTATTACGACAATTACAACAATAACAATAACAACAACAACAACAACAACAACAACAACAACAACAACACCCGCATTGCATCCAATGCTAATGTGACACTAACTGGCAAAAACACCTCTCCTCCCCCAGCAATTAATGTGGCAGCATCTGCCGCTCACACCAGCAACCATTACACAAAGACTTCTTCCAATTCGCGCTATTTTATGGAGGCCGTTACTGAAGAAGATTATGATAGTGACGAAGTCTTTGCTATGGATGAGATTGAGTCGGCATTGTCAGACATGGGCAGAGGGAATGTAAATAACCCCGATGATTCTTCTTCCATGTACTCTGTGCCTTCTTTGATCCCATCCAATGACGATGGTGTCAGTAGCGTCAATAGCAGTCGCCGCAGCGCTGTAATTGGTTCTAGTAACCCCGTTGGGTACAGCACCATGCGCCGTAACGTTACTAGCAGCAGTAGCAACACCTCCACTGGAGCTGCTGTTTCTGCTGACGAAACCAAAAACCCCAACAAGTTAACGCCTATCCCATGGTCGGCGTATGAATATGATGATGACTTTGATGTTTATGAAATCCCACGCATGATGGATATGACTCAAAGCTCATTTTCGCATGCACCCTTTTTTTCGACTGTTTCAAACAGGGCTGAATCCCAGCTTCATCCTCATGGCACATCTTCTCCACTCAAGAGCGAGATTGGAGTAAGTGATGATAACGACGATGCTGATCAGAAGAACAAAGAGGATGAAGAGAATGAAGATGCCAAAGAGAAGGACAATGACGATCCTGCAAAGCCATCTGCCAACTCCAGTTCTGCTAGAAGAAATGGGTATGGAGGTGGAATGCCGGACGTTCCTTCCATGGTTTCTTCACGCAACAGTCAATGGGCTGTTCCGACTTTGAGCTGATTTTTTAACGAATTTATGTTTTTTTTTTTTTTTTTTTTTTTTTTTTTTTTTTTTTTTTTTTTGCATTACAAGATTTAACGACCATTTTTTATTTTATTTTATTTTATTTTACGCAACTCAGAATTTACGCTAGTCATAATAATAATGTTATACTAAACCCACAGAGCATTTTTAACCCTTTTTATTAGACGCAGGGAAGGAGATATATATTATATTTTGTTGAGAAAAAAAAGGAAAAAAAACAAAAAAAAAATATAAAACGACAAACGAAAACGACAAAAAAAAATAGTGATAAAATGGTAAAAAAAAAAAAAAAGATGAAATAAGGATGGTCCTTATTTTTGATAATTTTTTTTTTTTTTTTTTTTTTTTTACTGTGGATATATATATTTATACAGATACCTTGTTTTTTTTTCTTATTTTTCTAACGAGCCCCCTTTTTTTTTATACGACCATTTCTTCAGTTTTTTATTTGTTATTTGTTATTATTATTGTGATTTATACTCTGTATTTTATTTTTAATACGGAGCACATATATTTATCTATATATAGTCTTTTTTTTTTATTTTATTATTATGACTTGTGATGACTTTTTTTTTATATACATATGAATATAAATTATATACATATAAAGATACTATAAATTTATTTTTTTTTTATTTTTTATATTATTTACATAAATAAGGGAGGGATAGAAAAAGAAAATATTTAATTTATTTAAAATTGATTATCATTGTAATTTATTTTATTTTATTTTTATTATTATTATTTTATTTTTATTATTTTTTTTTTTTTTTTCAAAAAAAAAAAAAGAAAAAAAAAAAAAATTCAAGCAAAGGCGGTAGTAGCGGCGCTGGGATCGATGTCAAGGAGCTGGACCGGGGCGTCGCGCAAGTGCTCAATGTCCTGGATGGTGTGGACCGAGATCTGGCTACAGTCGTCCGAGAACTGGAACTCGAAGATGCCGGTGATGTATCTGCGGGGGGCGACGAAGGGTGGGGGGAAGGACGACGAGGGGTCGGGGTCCTGGGCGGAGGAGGAGTGTGTGGCGGAAGATGCGGTAGAAGACGACGATGATGAGGAGGAGGAGGGAGGGATTGCGGAGGAGTTGAGAGAGAGGATGGAGCGGCGGAGGAGTCGTTCAAGAAAGGAGAAGGGCGAAGAAGAAGAAGAAGAAGAAGAAGAAGAGGATGGGGAGGCCGGGGGGTTGTGGGGGAGATTGTGTGGGGGAGAAGGGTGGGAGCAGTAGTTTTCGGAGCAGGTGCGCCACTTGACGACGTACTTTTTGGGAATGACGTTCATGAGGCGGGGCGAGGACAGGTCTGAGAGCGGGCTCGGGGCGGACGAGGACGGCTGTGCGGGGGCGTCTCTTTGGCCGGCGGAGTCGGGCTCCGTGGGCTCCGTGGGCTTCGTGGGCTCCGTGGGCTCTGTGGGCTCTGTGGAGGAGGAGGAGGAGGGGTCAGCAGAGGATTTGGGGAGGTTGTGGACGACAAAGAAGTGGCCGGAGCTGCTTTCGAGGGCCAGGATCTCGTCGTTGGGCCCGACAAAGTGCGACGAGAGAACGTGGATCTTGCTCTGCGGCGGCACAAACAGCGTGGTCACCAGCAGCTGGACCACCCTGATGGCCGCCGAGTAGGCCCGCCGGCCTTTGATAATCTGGGGAATCGGAATGCTCAGAAAGTACTTGCTGCCGTCGCCATCGCCGTCGCCGTCGCCGTCGCCTGCCCCGCCGGGCTCCCGCCGCAGCTTGGGGAACATGGCGGACGCAGAACCTCTGTGGAACGACGCCCGGGACGACTCGCCATTGTTGTTTGCCGGCAGCCTGTGTCTTCTGGGAACCAATCCTGAGGGGAGCGGGATTTTCAAATGCAATTTGTGTTTAGTGGTGTTGGTGTTGTTATTATTAAGTATGCTATTATTAGTGTTGTTGTTGTTGTTGTTGTTGTTGTTGTTGTTGTTGATGATGCTGTTGTTGTTGTTGTTGATGTTGGTGCCGGTGCTACTGTCTATTTCTTCGTCATCAGCTTCGTAAAATTTCCGACTGTCGGGGAACAGCTGTAACACAATGTCCGGTGCAAGGTAATACTTGGACGACACGGGGCTGGCCGTGCTGGCCGAGTGCAGCATCTCCGGGATCCGGCTATTGATGTCCTGCACCAGGTCGGCCAAATTCTTCAGGTTGTCGACCAGATGGGGGTCGCGCTTCGAGTGTTCCTTCAAATACGGGTACTTTGGTCTGCCATTGTTGTTGTTGTTGTTGTTGTCGCTAGAAAATGAGGAGGAGGAAGAGGAGGAGGAGGAGGAGGAAAAGGCGTCATGGTAGTATCGGCATTGGCAAGGAACATGCGGCATAACATGGGCACTGGCCCGGCATCCAAGCGTCGGCGTGCCCCCTGCGCGTGTCCGCAGGCCCCGGTCCTGGCGCCGGATCATGCGGGCGCGCGGGGTCTGCCTGGGGCCCACCACCACCGCCTGCCGGCTCGTCGACATGTCGCGGGTGTGTAGAAACACAATTGCATTCGCTCTTGCCCGCGTTGCCATAGTTCTTATTGTTGCTATTGCAGCTGTTGCAGCTGTTGCAGCTGTTGCTGTTGTCATGATACCTCTTGCCTTTGTCTTTGCTTTTGCTCTGGCTGATGCTGAAGCCGTTGTCGTGACCGGGCCCAGGCTCTGGACAGTAAGACAATTGCGGCAGCGCAGCAGCATTCTGGGCAGCGGGGGGCAATTTCCGTGGATGGACCACATTAGATTTGATAATTAACTTGATGAGATAATTGAATGATTGCGAATTTAAGCAGCAATTGACTATTTATATATATAAACAAATAGTCAACGATGAAGGTGCGAAATTTTTTTTTATTTATTTATTTTTTTCTCCTAAAAAAAAAAAAAGAAAAAAAAAGAATTTCTGCTTCCAATTTGCGGTGATTGCTGCCACGTGACGGGGGTTAGGGTAATAGAAACCCGAAAAGAAAACGGTAGACCCTTTTTTTCTTTTTTTTTGTAGATAAAATTGATTGAATTGATACTAAACTATTATACTATATATAGATATAGATATATATATATATATATATATATATATATATATATTATTGTGATATTACCTAGTATTGGGCCCATTCCTTGAATTGGTTGATCAATCCCCGGGTGGACTCGTCGTGCGTAGATACAGGCTTCTTATCATTGAGCTCGGCTCCAATGACCTTGGCAAGCACTTTACCCAGCTCAACACCCCACTGGTCGTAACTGTTGATGTTCCAAATGGCACCCTCGACAAACGTAACGTGCTCGTAGTAAGCAATCAAAGCACCCAATGTCGCAGGAGTGATCTTCTGGGCAAGAATGGACGTTGTCGGGCGGTTGCCCTTAAAAATCTTGTGGTTAACAAGCTCCGCCTTGGTTCCCTCAGACTCAACAACCTCCTTGGGCTTGCCCACCATCAAGGCCTCGGCCTGGGCAAAAAAGTTGGATGCAAGCATCCGCTGGTGCAAGTTGTTCTCAATGGGGTTGTGTGACTGCGCTGCCAATATAAAGTCGGCAGGAATCAACTTGGTACCCTGGTGCACCAGCTGGAAAAACGAGTGTTGCGAGTTGGTTGCCGGCTCACCAAACAAAATGGCCCCCGTTTCGTACTTGACAAACTCGTTGGCTCTGTTCACGGACTTACCGTTCGACTCCATCGACAATTGCTGCAAGTACGCAGGGAAGCGGTGCAGGTACTGGTCAAATGGGGCCACCAGGTGCGTTTGTGCGCCAAAAAAGTTGTTGTACCAAACGGAAAGAAGCCCTCCCAAGACCGGAATGTTTTGCTCCAGCGGCGTCTCCACAAAATGCTTGTCAACGGCCTCGCCACCCTTCAAAAAGGCCTCAAAGTTCTCGTATCCAATGTATATGGCGACAGAAAGCCCAATTGCCGACCATACAGAGTACCGGCCACCGACCCAGTCTTGGAACCCAAACATATTGTCTGTGTCGATGCCAAACTTCTCCACCTCGTGAGCATTGGTGGAAAGTGCCACAAAGTGCTTAGCAATGTGCTTCTTGTCTTTAGCAGCGTCCAAAAACCACTTCTTAGCACTGTTGGCATTGGTGATGGTTTCGGCTGTGGTGAAGGTCTTGGAGGCAACCAAAAACAGCGTTGTTTCTGGATTCAATGGGCGCAGAATCTCGGCAGTGTGTGTACCATCAATGTTGGAGATGAAATGCACGTTCAAGCTGCGGTCAGAGTATGCCTTGAGCGCCTCCGTGACCATGACGGGACCCAAGTCGGACCCGCCAATGCCAATGTTGACCACGTCGGTGATCTTCTTGCCCGTGTACCCCGTCCACTTGCCGGACCGCACAGACTCTGAGAACTCTTTCATGTGCGCAAGGACAGAATGCACCTCCGGGGTGGTGTCCACGCCATTGACCTTCATGGGGCGGCCCTGGGTGTTGCGGAGCGCCATGTGATACACGGCACGGTTCTCAGTAAAGTTGATGTGCTCGCCGGCAAACAGGGCCTCGCGCAATGCCTCAATGTTGGCGTCCTTGGCCAGCTGCAACAGAGCCGATAAGATTTCCTTGTCGACAATGTTCTTGCTAAAGTCGAAAAAGATCTTCGACCCGTCATAATTGGTGAATGTGCGAGACAATTCCTCGAACCGTGCTGGATTGGCCTGGAACTCTGACTTGACGTTGAGGGTTTTACCCTTCGAGTCGTAGAGTTGTTGGAGCTTGGACCATGAGGGCAAATCGGTGGCTTGGTTAAAGGTAGAATAATTGTTGACCATTGTTGATGATATGTTTAAGAATAGATGAAAAGTGTGGATTATAAAAGTTTTTTAAAGAGATAAATACGACGATAATAATAATGGTTTATTTTTTTTTTTTAAAAAAAAAAAAAAAAAAAAAAAAAAAAAAAAATCCAGGGAAATGACAGTCAATTTATACTTCTTTTTCTACGGAGGAGTTTTAGGTGGGGTGAGGAGTCTTCTAATTCCATTATATAATAATAAGAAAAAAAAAAAAAATAAACTAAATAATGAAACCATAACGACAATATCTCTAAAACTTAACCAACGATGACGCCACAATCATCAGCGTTATCATCACAATGACCGCTGTACCGGTGCGCACCGACGTGTTCTCTACGGGTCCGTTGTTTTGGCCCGAAATCCCCGGAGACCTCTCGTCCGGAAGCTCGTTCGGGCGCATGTCCGAGCGCTCGCTCCGCACGTCATGCACCCGTTCTTCTTCTTCTTCTTTTTCTTCTCTTTCTTTCCCCTGGGTTTCATCAACCTCTGTCGCATTCACACCTGCCGCTGCCGCTGCCGCTGCCGCTACCTCTGCTCCTCTCAATTGCTCTTTTAGTTGCGAGGAAACGAGCATTTTCTGCAAAATGCCGCCCTTCTTCTCGCCTGCCACGTGCGTGCTACTCGTACTATTATCCACCTCTGCCTGCTGAACGCTTCCGAAAAAGTCTGTGATAAGCACCTCCTTCAAATCCCGCTTGAACAGATCCGACCTTATCCCTGGCTTTGAGTGGATTTCTTTGGGATCATACGAATTGAACAGATCGGCCATTGTTGTCTTGGACTGCCGGTCTACCTTCTCCAAAAACTCTAGGTTGTAGTACGTGAATCGGTCAATCATCGCAACGCCGACATCCAGATCGGCATGGTGCGAGTAGCTGCTCTCGTCCAGCTCCGAAGACCCCACCGCCAGAATATTGGGCGAGTAGAACCGCGAGTACATGGTGTTGGCTTGACATGTGTCTATCATGAAGAAAATCTCATTGTACCGTCGCTTTTCCCACATCTGCTCGAATGCGTCGGCAATATCCTGGGCCCCTATCTCCTCGGCATCCTGGAACTTCAAAAACTCGTTGCCACCATGGCCCGTCATGTAGATGAAGATGTTTGAGCGATCGTCCGTCAGCAATCTCTTTGATCTCGGCTGCTTGTCCCCATCCCACCTGTCTGTCAGCAGTCTTATAAAGTTCTCCACCGTCACCTCGTACCCCCTGTAGTCCACCTCGATGTTATCTCCGTACAGATCAAGCGCTCTATCTGCGTTATTATATACTGTCCCGGGGAAGATGTTGCGCGGGTTGCACGAAACGTCGTCTGATAGCATCATGATGATTTGCGAATCGGGGATTCCCAGCCGCTTGACCGTCCGGTACATACTCAAGACGTTCGCCATGTGTCGGTAGTTGAACCAAAATCGTGACGTGGACACCAGCACCGCCCAGTTGTTTGTGTGCTGAGACTCTGCCCTTGCAAAGCCATCACTGTAGCTGCTAATCAGCAATAGTAGACACAGAATTATTGCCACTAATGGGCCTGATCGTACACCTACTCTGTGATAGATTGGTAGTTTCATGTTTGCTTGTAGATATATTGTAGATGCCGCTGGTTTTATTGTAATTTTTTTAAAATTTTTTGACTTTTTTTTTTTTTTGTTTATATTGTTCGTTTATAGTTTCAATAACATACAAAGTATTGAAAATACATATAAATCTAAAATCAACAATAACAGATCGAATTTATATGAGAATCGTTTCAATTAAATAAATAATAATAATAAAAAAAAAAAAAAAAAAAAAAGATCTTGTTCAAATTACGAGTAAAAGAGGTTGAATGGAAAAGAAACAGGCGGTTTGTATTTATATATCTAAGCACCATAACCCCTACCCTGGTGATATATTTGTATTCTCAAATTCTAAATTTTGATTTCTTCAACTATCGTCAAATATCTTGAAATATGCCATTTTCCAAAGATATCTCATATAAAGAAAAAAACAAAAAAAATAAAATAAAACCACCAACCTCATAGCATCTCTTCTGTGCATGCTTGAGGCATCCGCCGTTTTCTGTATATCACTTAAAATCCTGTTGGTATTTTACCATGTCTTTACTACACAGTCATATAACCGTCAGACATAAGTTACTTTTCTCCATCTCCATCTCCCGCTCCTCAAAACTTGCATTTCGATCCTTCTCCATAACAGATCATCCTAGATTCATAAATGCCTTTCCTTGTTACCAGGAAGTGAAGCTGTCAAAAAAAGTCAGTGACTTGTCCTTGAAATCACTTTCCGATGTCTCTCATAAATCACCAACAACAACAACGAATAGTTATTTCTACAACACTGATGCGAACGAAATAGTCGAAAAAGATGAAAATGAGATTTATATAGAACAACACAAATCATCAAATGACATTGAAGAAAGATTCGCATTAGACGATGGAGCGGCTGAACAGGAGACTGATCCAAATGAAAGTCTTGTCGACGATCCGGTTGGCGATCTAGAAGATGATTCAAAAGAGGATGTGGTGCACTTGGGCCCCCATCAGATGACTCTGCGATCCTATCAAAACGAATGTATCGACGAATGCTTAAAGTCCTTTAGTGACGGGAAAAAACGAATTGCCATCTCACTTGCTACTGGCTCTGGCAAAACAGTCATTTTTGCTCACCTTCTCTCGCGAGTCACTCCCCTCCCAGGCCAGGGCAATGCTGTACTCATTTTAGTCCATCGCAAAGAACTGGCTACTCAATCATTCAAAACCATCAAAAAGCTCCACCCTGAACTTAAAACCGAAATTGAAATGGGATCTATGTCTGCTTCTCCGGACGCTGACGTTATTATCGCTTCAGTCCCAACAATCTCGAGAAACATCACATCAGAATCATCGCGACTCAAACTCCCCCAGTTTGATCCACGCAAATTCAAACTCATCATTATCGATGAAGCTCATCATGCTGCTGCAAAATCATACACTTCCATATTTACTCACTTTGGCGCAGACACTCCCGATACTCCAATCTACATTGCCGGCTTTTCTGCTACATTTTCTCGCCACGATGGGTTGAGTCTTAGGAAATCCATGGATCACGTGATATACCATCGGGACATGCTACAAATGATAAAAGAGGGATTCCTTTCTGACCTCAAACTTACATCTATTTCTGCTGCTTATGACCTTCAAAAAGTGATTGATGAGGAGGATGAGGAATGGAGGAAAAAGGAAATGGAACGTATCAAGCGAATAATGTCAAGCAAATCATACTCTGGGGTCCCCCCTCAAATCCGTCCCAACAAGGATACAACCAAGCGAAAAGATTATAACCCCCGTTTATTATCCAATATTCTTGATACCCCAGAAATAAATAAGCTGGTTGTTGATGTATGGAGAACCAAATGCGCTCAATATAAATCAACGTTAATTTTTGGCGTCAGTATCAAGCACGTATTGCATCTCAATCAAATGTTTCGCCATTACGGCATCCAATCTGATTACATTACTTCCCAAACATCTGAGGAGAAGAGAAAGACTGTTTTAGAAGACTTTAAAGAGGGGAAAATACCTGTGCTGATAAATTGCTCCATTTTAACTGAGGGTACGGATATTCCGAATATTGATGCCATTTTTTTAATCCGGCCAACACGATCAAAAGCCTTATTTATGCAAATGATTGGTCGCGGGGTACGTCTCCACCCGGGGAAAACCCATTGCCACTTGTTTGATTTTGTTGGCACCACTTCTGCAAATAAAACAGGTATGTTGACTTTGCCCGAACTAATAGGCATAGACCCGGATACTTTATTAGAGGATAAATCGCTACGTAATGAGCTCGAGGAAAAGGATAAGCTTCAAGAAAAGGACGAGTCCCAAAAGGAGGATAGGCCTGTAGATGAGATGAAATCACAGGATTCAAATTCAAATGCAACCGTTGATATCGAAAAGGTTAATTTGCAAACGTATAACACGCTGACTGATTTTTTATTTCCTGCTTCTTCCAAAAAAAGGAAGAATCAAGAGGAAATGTTGAAGATTTGGCAAAGTCCCTATAGTTGGATTTTTCTTGGGAAAAAGGGTTACATATTACAAGACGAGAACAATTCTCTTATCATCACGCCAAATGTGAAAAACAACCCATTTATAGATAAAGACAAGAACCCAACGAACAAACCGAGAGCGGAAGCAGAGGGGGATGAAAAGACTTGGATGATAGTATCACACAAACTTGTCCCTAGCTCCGAGTATATAAACTATATGACCAACGCTACTAGTGGAATGGATACAAGCACCAAAAAAACCATGCACACACAACTACAGAAGAAGGCTGTTAAAAAGTACTACAATATGAAAAAGATAATTGCCTCCGATTTGAAAACGGAAAATGTGCTGAACGCAGCAGACACGGTAGCAGGCCTCTTTTTTAGCCGGAAATACATGGTTTTGAAAAAGGCGGCATGGCGGACGAGTGAGTGCACTCCAAAGCAAGTTGAGTTGACTCACAAAATGCTACAAAAGGCTTTGAATAACAAAGAGGTCCAAGCGGTCCAGAAAAGGCTTTTGAAGGCAGGTTACAACATATTGCAAGCGGGCGCAGAAAAGGACCAGGAGTTCATGAAGAAAACCAAGAAACTGACCAAGGGGGAAATCAACGAGTTGATAATTACTATGAAGCATGCCAGCTCGAAGATGTTTTATGTCATGTATCATAAGATGATTTCTGAGTACGACAAGTAAAAGAGGGGTTTGTTTGTTTGTTTGTTTGTTTATTTTTATTTATATAGTATAGATAAACTTATTGCTAATTTGAGTGTTTTGATTCATGTTGTAGTACTAAGTTACCAATACTTTAAACGCCCCTAGGACCAAAAGATTTAAGCTTAACTAGAACGATAATCTAGGCTGCCCTGAACGGCACAAGTAGAACGTTGCGGAGTTAAAGCAACTGCAACGGCGTGCAACACAACGGCAACAGCAACAATAATAACAATGACAACAAAGAATGAAACCCTTTCTATAAATATATATACATTTTGGTCGGGACACGGCGGGTTGAAGAAGAGTGACTCGGTCCGTGTTTATTTTCTTAGGTAGGCAAAATCGTCGAGGTCTCCAACTGACTAAAACAGCATGTGCCAATGGCCGAGCAACACCTACAAGCATGTCGTCTGCCAGCCAATTTTGGAAAAAAAAAAAAAAAAAAGTCTGCCCGCCAAATTTGCCTGGTAACTGAATCTGCGTAACTGACCCACCATTTCAGAAAATTTTCCTTTTTTTTTTTTTTTTTTTTTTTTTTTTTTTTTTTTTTTTTTTTTTTTTTTTT
>JAKTYK010000008.1:0-26843 GCA_030578655.1 Magnusiomyces starmeri
AAAAAAAAAAAAAAAAAAAAAAAAAAAAAAAAAAAAAAAAAAAAAAAAAAAAAATGTAATAATAAAAAAGTTAATAACGATAATAATGGTAAAAATTGAACAATCCAACATACCTCATCCATAATAATCAAAGAAACTTCCTGAACAAATTTTCTGCTTTGCCAATTTCTACTAATACCATCAAATTTTTCTGGTGTAGTAATAATGATGTCTGCATTCTTTATGCTACTAGAATCAGGTGTACTATCACCAGTTAACTCGACAAGTTTAATATTCAAAGGTTTTGTAATTCTAGCATTCCAATCATCAACACGTTCCCTGACTAGTGCCTTCATAGGGGCAATGTAAACAACCTTTGATTTTGGATAAGTTTTGAAAGCCCACCACATGGCAAGTTCTGCAGCAACTGTCTTACCGGATCCTGTAGGAGAACCCAAAAGAATGTTTGTGTTTGTGTTGTAAATTGAATGAAAAACCATGGTTTGCATAGGATTGAAAAAATGGAACTTGGGCGTATAGATTCCCTCAATTGCTTTGTTATCTAACGCTGTGACCGGAAGAGGACGTAAAGGAAGAAGTTTAGTTGAGATTGATTCAGCCTCTGGTCTAATAAGATGTTGGAAAGACACAGGCATGGAAGTTTCAGAACCAACCCATGTATCTGAAAGTACTCTTATAACGATTTGAGAAGGAAGTGGATCAGCAAGAGGAACAGTAAAATCTAAAATATGGGGATTTTCAAGTTTTTGTTTTGATAAAATGAATTTTTCATGATGCAAAATTCTGAATTCATCAGACTCTTCAACCCAAACCCAAAAAAACTGTGCATTTCCGTGGAGTTTAAAGTCCCAAACAAATTCGGGTTCCAAAGTAATTTTAATTTTCAAAACACTTTTGGTTAGCGGGGCAATTTCCGAATCGATATGAAGTGTGGGGAATCGATCAAGATAACGAGCAACCAAATATGCCGCTTTTTGATTATGAATAAGTTGGCCAATTTCACCAATTTCCATATCTCTCAAATCCGATATTTGAGCCCCACTAGTTTCAAGACGCCTGATAACATTAGAGGGAAGATCAAATTGAGCAAGAGGGTGTTCAAATGACCAAAGACGGCGTTCAATTGACTTGCAAATAGCCAACAACATATTAGCCAAACGACCAAAACGCCTATTTAGAGCGAACAGAAACAAAGCACGACTGATACGGGTAGAGTTTTGAGCTACATACGCTGCATCAGAAATAAGTGCCGACTCTTTAATCAAGGCGTTAGATATATACGCCTGTAGCAAAATATTGGTTTTGCCTTGAGGTGAACTTGTATCTCCAGCAATCTGACAAGGTGAATATTGCTCCAACAGTTGATCAAGCTCTTTTCTTTCTTCTTCTCTTGCTTTGATACCATCAAATTCTTTACTCATACTTATCATCGAAAATATATCGGCTTCAGTAGCATCCGGATTCATCAGTTGGTTAAAAATTTCAACACTTGAGTTTAGCAAATAAAAGTCGGAAGCAATTCTACCTACATCCTTCGAAATAAAAGTACCAGTTACGTCATCATAAACAATCATCTGAAGCCGATGGAGCTTTTTGGCAGAATCAATAATTAACTTTCTTCTACGTTCACCCAGAAGTGGATCCTCTTGAATATCCTCCCAACCAATACCATAAGCAAAAGGGTTCTTGCGCATTCGAACAAAAAGATATGTATATCCCAACCATTGTACACCTTCATCAACACTAGTGACAGTTCCCAACGCAATCTCTGCATTAAGGTTGTCTTCTATTTTTGTCAACATTTTAGATTCAATAGGATGCTGTTGAGTAATGGCTGCGAGATAATGGGAAAGTCGATCCGACGTAGTACATAAAATTCCAATACCAACTTGTTCAAATTGAGGACGACCGGCACGACCAAAAATTTGAATAACGTCAGTAATACCTAAATCAGTAAACCCACCACGTTTAGCATCATAGACTTGCGTGCCTTTAATCATTACTACAGCAGCTGGAAGATTAACACCCCATGCTAATGTAGCAGTACAACAAAGCACTTTAATAGCACCTTTTAAAAACATTTTTTCAGTCAAATTTCGTTCTGATCGCAACATTCCGGCATGATGGATACCAAATCCTCCCATAAACAGTTCTTTCATATCTCTATTTTTCCATTTAGACATTTCCTTTTCAAAAACCCCATAGGCCGGATTGGCGGAACAGTCAAATAAATATGTATCATTCATTTTTTGAGCTTGTGAAATGTACGATCGTGCAGTATTGATAGTGTCTTTTCTTGAGTGTACAAAAACCATAATTTGGTGACCATTGTTGAGCATTTCAACCATTTTCTCGTATGATATTCTGTCTAAATCATCTCTTGCTTGTTTTGTGCCAGCTTTCCCCTTGATTGCAATAAATTGCTGTTCCAATGGAACAGGTCTGAAAGAGTCATCAAAGAAGTATAAACCAGACATAGGATTTACTCTTAAAAACTCTGCGACATCCAAGTAATTAGGCAGAGTAGCAGAAAGTCCAACAATACGAACCATTGACTGAGAGCTTTCAACTTGACGAAGAGTTCTAGAAACAAGGGATTCAATTACTGCACCGCGCTCCTCATGAAGAAGATGAACTTCATCGATAACTAGTAAACGAACTTTGGAAACAAGCTCATTATCTCCTGTAGATTTACGGGTAACGACATCCCATTTTTCTGGAGTAGTAACAATGATTTGAGTAGAAATGATTTCGCTTTTTGTAAGTTGCATATCTCCTGTTAATTCGCGAACATTAATCCCTAACCATGCTAGTCTTTTTCCCATTTTTTCAACAACTTCTGCTGCTAGTGCTTTGAGAGGGGCAACGTAGATAATTTTAAATTCCAAAAGATTAACGTAATAACTTTGAGTGGACGAATCAAATATACTATTTTGTTTTATAGTATTCAGCATTGTCAGTAAAGCCACATCAGTTTTACCAGCACCAGTTGGTGCACAAACTAGCATATTTTCATTTGTTTCGTAGCCGATTGGATATACTAATGTTTGCATACGATTAAGTGTTTTATACTTTTCAAACGTTCCTTGACAAAGCTTGTCAAGTTTAGCAATAGGAATTAGTTCGGGGTCGACTAATGGTTTTTTAGAGGTTGCAGGAATGATAACTTCTTCATATTTGCTTTCGACATTACGAATTGTACCAGCTGGAAGACGGTATTTTGCACCAAAGGCATTCAAAAAATTGTCATTAATGTCGCGCTTATAAACATGTGGGTATTTTATACTAGCCACAGCGTCTTTAAGATTAGAATTGCGTTTTTTAGTTTCTTCTTCGTTTTTGCGTAATTGATGGTCAATCGATGAAGCTGTATGTAAATTGTAGCCAGAACCTTCGGAGATTTCATGGGCACGATACTATAAACAAATAAAATAGCAAATTTTTAAATGTTAGAAATAAATTAAGCAGACCGCAAAATCAATAGTTATAATATATCTATTATTCTACTTACGCTTTCCACTATGGCTTGCCGCTTAGAGATGAGCTCAATAATTAAGTCAAGATGGTCATAACCAATAAACTCAGGGAGTTCCATTTGCAACACATCGTCACTTCTTTCTGAAATCAAAAAATTAAGCACGTTTTGATATAGATCATTAATATCAATAGAATTTGACAAGGCGAGAGGTTTCAACTCAGACTTTAGCCATTTCAAAGGATTGCCTTGCAATGACAAAGAATCATCTGAACTATCTGAGCCATCTGAGTCTTCTGAACCAGACATTTGATCCTCAGAAAGGCTGGATTCCTGATCGATTTCAAGTTTCGCCAAGTTCGTAGGTAAAGCATCATCTTCATCCCAGTCATAGTCGTTTATATAATTACTAGCAGGCTTGATATTATTAACGGCATCTTGCATTAACGTGACGCTATCCAAAAAGGAGTCAAAAGAATGAATTTTATCTTCTGCCACCATTTTGACACTAATCTTTTGAAGATGCGAAGCCCTTCTAAACTGATATGAAAAGGTATTTGGACTGATCTCTAGACAAAATATAATATAATAATAATAATAATAATAATAATAATAGAAAAATCAACTAGAAGTAAACACACTCTTCACAGTGGCGATAAAAATAAGAAGTCAAGTTATACTTAATAATGTTACAACATTTATTAAAATATAAATTATGTAATATGTACATATATATATATATATATATTTTGTTATTTCACAGCCAGGCATACAGGTGAATCACCAAAAAATAGTACACATTTTATTTTAACTCATCAACGATACTTATAAAAAACGTATTTATGGACGACATGCTATGGCAATATAAAATCATAACAATAGCTAAGACTAATGTTGTAACTGTGAAATCCAATCTTTAATCTCTGATTTATTTTGGGACGAAGCCTTTCGAAAGTCATCAAGCTTTTGTTGCATAACATCAATTGATTCCTTCCAAGATTTGATATCTGTCTTGAGATTCAGAACTACTGAATCAAAATCCTTAATTGATTCGTTTGCAGATAGTGCATCAGTATGAAGATCCCTTAAAGCTTTTAACCGCTGTAGAACTTTGGGGAGAATGACTTCAAAATTCTGGACCAAAGATATTTTCTTGTGAAGATCATTAATTTGCTGCGTAGTAGTTATTGGCCTTCCGTCAGAATTAAAAACGCTCGTAGACACAGATGCAACGCTATTAGGTTCCGCAACAATTGCTGAAAATTGTGTTTTCTTGGAATTTCCTGCTTCATTAATCTGCTTATCTTTCATCTTTCTGATGCTTTCAACGCATTCTAAAAGCGTCCTTAAGTTTTTTGCAGATGTTTCTATGGATGCTGGTGAGCTTGTAATGATTTTTAGTCGTTGTCTTATTTCTTGTAAGCTTGAAAGAATTGGACGATAATCTTCACTGTGCGTGTCGATTTCATCAATTCCAATTATTTTTTCTAGTTTTACAACTCGATTCTCCAGGTCAGCTATTCTTGCTACTTGTTGCTGTGATATCTTGGTTCCTTCTGGTATTATCGAGCTATCCTGTTTATCCTCTAAAGCTTTTAAAGAACTATCAAATTTCTCTGATAAATTCTCATTTATTTTATCTTCATCAGTATCTTCATCATTTGGCATTGGTTTTAAACCATTAAGGCCTCTTAATATAGTTTCTAGTTCGGCTAATTTCTTTTCTTGGTTATCAAATTCCTCAAGCCTGGTAGTTTGGCTGTTCAGTTTTACTTCTTTTTGGGCATCGTTTACTTCACGCATCAACCTGGCAATTTTTGCCTCTAATGTTTCTTGAACTTGATACGAATTGTATTTAGATTGAATTATAACATCAGCACGTTCCGTTCTAAAGTCTATATTATCGACAGGATCGAGTACTTTTGTACTAAAAAATTTAGTCGCATCATCTGAGGAGATATGACCGCTATCAATGGCGGCATTTCGATTATATGAGTTGGTAATAAAAAAATCCTGGCAATTCGCAGAGTTAGATATCAGTTATTGTATATCCTTGTATAAAACTGTTCATGTAGCTATCATACCTCTTGCTCTGGAAATGAAGGGTCGAGAGTTTCATATATATCCACTGGATTTTGATCCTTGAAAAAAGTAATATATGCCTATTGTTAGATGATAGAACAATATTTAAATACTTGACACAAACTACCACATACAATGTCAGGTAATGTTGTATATTTTTTCTGCGCCATAGTTATATCGATTCTGATCAAGATCAACGTAGCTCCAATAGTCTGTTTCAAGAAGTGACTAGGTTTGATATTATTGTATACTTTTTTTTTAGTGACAACCGGGTATACACCATTATGATGACAAATACACATTGGTATCAAAACTTCGGATCTTTAAAGCACTGTTTTTCTTTTTTTTTATTTTTTTTTTTTTGTTTTTTTTTTTTCAGTCGAATTGAAACCTTTTAATTCACCTTGTCAGGTTTGAAAGACATTTTACTCAAGGGTAATCACCACTTAAAAGCTACTTTATTCTCTTTTATTTTTATTATAAACCTTGTTTAGCTACTTCTTTTAGTATTCATTCAAACAATACCCAAACCTGTAGAACAATATGTCTAGATTATCGTCATCAGTTATACGCCAACAAGCTGAGAAATATCTTTCTCAGATTTCATCAAAAAACTCATCTTATCAGGCACTGGTGTCTTTAAGAGACTCCAGTGCTATTCTTAACGACATTGAACCTTCAATATCTAAATCAGGTCGTATGTTTTATATATAAGAATATAATTTTTTTTATTATTGTTTTGAATTGATCTATGATTCGAGTTCTAACTAATTTATATAGCGCTTTCCGGAACCTTTTACGTTCTGAAGGACAACTTTTGTACTACTGAGCTTCCAACAACATGTGCTTCAAAAATTCTTGAAGGTAGGCTAATCACAGATTAAACTAGCATTTCTTATTCATATAGTTCTAATAATGTTGAATTAAACTTTTGTTATAGGATATGTTAGCCCCTACAATTCAACAGCCCATAACCTTCTTTCAAAATCAGGCGGTATCTATATTGGAAAAGCTAATATGGACGAGTTTGCTATGGGTTCCAATAACACTACCTCAAATCTGTTTCCTTATCCAGTAAATCCTTTATTTCCAAACCCTGAAACTCAACCCAGATCTACAGGAGGCTCTTCGGGGGGCTCGGCTGTTGCAGTAGCCGCAGATATGTGTGATTTCGCTTTAGGTAGTGATACAGGTGGTTCGGTTCGTTTGCCTGCAGCTTATTGCGGTGTCGTTGGCTTCAAACCTACTTATGGTCGTCTTTCAAGATATGGGCTAATTGCATATGCTCAGAGTCTTGATACTGTAGGTATTTTTTCAAAAGATGTCACTACAGCTAGAAAAGTATATGACGTTTTAAACCATCACGACAGCAATGATCCTACTTCTCTTTTGCCCGTATTAAGAAAAAAAATTGACGATCAAAAAAGAAAAAGAGATAAACTCAGTTCCGATAAAAGAAAATACAAAATTGGAATAATTCATGAAACAAACTTAAAGGATTTAGACTCCCATGTCAAAAATGCATGGGTTGAATCATTGGAGAAGCTGCGATCTCAAGACCATGAGATATATACAGTGAGCGTTCCATCCATCAAGCATGCGCTTCCCGTATACTTTATTCTCTCTCCTTCCGAGGCTTCTTCCAATCTAGCTCGTTATGATGGTATCCGTTATGGAACTAGGGCTGAAAAAGATCGTGAAGGTGATATTCTTTATGCTTCAACAAGAGGTCAAGGGTTTGGTAAAGAAGTTCAACGTAGAATTATGTTGGGTGTTTTTAACTTAAGCTCGGATTTCTTTGGCAATCATTTCCAACAGGCCCAAAAAGTTAGAAGAAAAATTCAAATGGAGTTTGATTCAATATTTTCGTTTCCAAATGTTTCCTCTGTTAGCGATTCTACATTCGAACAAACTGGATCCCCAGAAACCGTTGATGCAGTAATCTCTCTTGTATCAAGAACAGTAGCCCCAACGCACGAAGAGATTTTTAACACCGATAAAAGTGGTGAAGCTGTAAAGGCTTATGTCAATGATGTTTTAACTGTTCCTGCAAGTATCGCAGGCCTTCCTGCAATTTCGGTTCCTTGGGGTAAAGGTGTTGATAGTGTTGGCATCCAAGTCATAGGCCAATTTGGCGATGATGATACTGTATTAGATATTGCTGGTTTATTAGAATCCCAGTAAATAATTAAGCTTAATCCTCTTGATTTTTAATATTTTAATATATATATATATATACTTGTATATAGAATCTAACTTTTTTTTATTGTTATAAATGCATAGTATAGTATAGTGTTTTTATTTTACATAACAGTCTCACACACAATATATAAAAATCTAATCTGTATTTGAGTTCCTTAAATATCTTTTTTTTTGTTTTTTTTCTTAATGCTTTACGCCTCAGGGAGAGGTGTCAATACATCAAAGGAGCCAGTACCAACCTTCGAGGCCTTACCCACAACAATTCTAGCACTAGGTGAATCAAGAGAATCAAACCCCGAATCTAGTACTGTAGATGTCAGGAAACTGCAAGTAGTTTCGAATGACATCTTTAGGAAAGGTGAGGTCATAGAGCTCATGCCAAATCTATTGAAAGCCAAATAAGTTCCGTCTCTTGTCATCATATCGGCAATAAGATCTAGATGCCGCGAATTAACTGAGATAGCATATGTTTTGAAAACGTTATTGATTTCCCGAACAATGGTATTGCGAGCAGCTTCGACACCATATGTCTTAAGAACGGCAGCGACATCGTTAGAAAGAATTCCGTTTACATTAATGAATGAGTCTTCTTCCCACATGGCCTTAAAATTAACACCCTCGGTAACAAGAACTCTTTGGCCATCATGTTGTTCAGGGGGTGGGCGAATACATCGACCAATTTGAGGAATTTCACGAATGACAGTTTGAAGACAAACCTCTTCAATTAAGCTGACCATAAGAATCTTAGATGTGTTGGCAGGATACTCTAAAGAAAATTCACACCATTCACCATTAACATCATCAAAGTTGAAGCGTGAAACATGCTTATGTCGCTCAACAATAAGGCTTTCGCGAGCTTTAGCACCTTGCGACATTTCCTCCCTGTCAATCATCTTAAAACCGTTGGCATTACTTTCGTCTTCACTATCAGAATCTTCGTCGTCATCCATGTCCGAATCTTCTTCTTCTGATGTAGCACTAGCCTTTTCCATAATTTCAAGCTCAGCATCATCAGGGCCGTCATATGAAACTGACTGTAATTTCTTAGATTTACTACCGTCATCTTCGTCATCATCGTCGTTGTTTTTAGTTGAAGAACGACCATCCTCATGGTATGTAATAGCAGATTCACTTGATGGAACCGCTTGGCCAATAGAGGTATCAGGATTAGCAAATCGTTTAAGCTCCTTTTTAATCTTATCCTCTAGAGTTGACAGGAAAGAACGAGAAATACAATGAAGCACCTGGAAATCAGTAATGTCATACTCATTTTCGTATTCTTCTTTGCTGAAAAATTGAAATCTAACGTTATAGTTTCTATTAATAGTACCATTTCCAACAGTACTAGTTTCAACGACAGTAACCTTGTCAACAACTTCAGATAGTAAAATACGACCAACACTTTTGCAGAAAATATCGGCTTGTTCATCGTTAATATAATCGGAAATTGGCAGGGTCATTTGAGGAGTCATAATCTTTTCAGCAGCAGTCATAATGATCTCACGCATACGTGGGATACCCAATGTTACATTGGCAGCACCATGGCCAGCAAAATGGAAGGTATTAAGTGTCATTTGGGTAGACGGCTCACCAATTGATTCCGAGGCGATAATTCCAACAGCTTCACCAGGCTCAATAGTTGATTGCATATATTTCAATTGCATAAGTGTTCTGAACTTCTTTTCAGTGATACTTCCTTCTTTGTTGAATAATTCTGAGTTATCTTTGATAAATCGATCAAGTTTTTCTTGGAAAACGTTGGAAACACTACCAATGTACTTTGAAGGGTTGTAAAGAGATACAACCGGATCATATTTGGGCGTGAATTCATAATGAGGATCGTCAGAATGTCGCTTGAAATGCTTAAAGGCCTTCTTAGCGTATGAAAGAGCCTCTTCCGTTTCTATATGATCTGTAATGGTAGGCTTGTGTTTAAGAAGAAGGGCATCAAAATTATCAACACAGAACTTGAAATTGTTCAAATGTGATTCTTTAACGACATCAATGGCATCACCACCGTATATAAATTGAATTAAGGTGCCGTCAGAATCACGAACAGTATTGTCATAATTAACTTGAACACCTTCCAGCTGTTTAATAAGACAACGTTGCAAATAACCAGAACGCGAGGTTTTCACTGCAGTATCAATTAAACCTTCACGACCAGCCATACAGTGGAAATAATACTCTTGAGGGCGTACACCAGAAAAGAAACGTTGTGCAATATAACCACCTGCTCTTGCATTTGTCTCAAAAGGCTTAAAAGAAGGTAATGTTTTACCACTCACCATTACAGGTACTCTTCTTCCTTCCAATGCTTGTTGACCAAGTAAACACATAATTTGGGAGACGTTGACATTTGAACCCTTGGCACCAGATAAAGCCATAGATTGCATAGCATTAACTGGGAATCTTTTCGCTGTACCTTCAGGTACACATTTGGATACAATACTTGTGGCAACTGCGTTCACCTTTGATTGAGTAATAGCATCTAAGATACCAAGTTTTCTATCATCACGGAGAATTTCTTCTAATCTTCGTAAAAGTTCAGGATCGTCCTCTGCAACATTTTCATCAAGGTTTGTAACTTCAGCTGCAGCTTTTCGTCCTACATCGCTAGCATTACGTAAAATCTCTTTTCGCCATGCATCACCTTCTGCCGTAAGATGTAAATCATCCATACCACAAGTAAAACCGACGGATGTGATATAGCGAGTAAATAGGCGACCAAGAACTGACAAAAATAAACCGGCTGTATGACTTCCGTATATTTCATGTACAGAGTGAACAAGACCATGATCTGCTGCACCGTATTGAGATTTATCTAGAATACCACATAAGAGACTGCCATCCTTAAAAATAACTTCATTTTCAGTTGAGTTCTTGCCCCAATATTCATTTTTTATCTTGTTCTTGCACTTGAGATTAAGGCCTGGAGAACCTTGAGGTTTAATGTTTAAAAGAGCTGTGGTAATAACTTGTTTACCGGTCCACAAAGGAACAGGTTTTATTATAGCCGGTGGGATCGTTATGATTTTATTTCCAGTTGTATGACCATCTTCTGGTCTAAGACAGCCATAAATGAGTTGCTGGTATTTTTCTTTCGTAAAAAATGTATCCTTACTAGTTAAAATGACACCAGCAGAAATGTGATCTTGAATAAGACCACGAAGTGGCTTACCAGAAGTTGGTGTAAGATATTGTGAATCGGTATTTGCTAGCATCATAGCTTCAGAACGTGCAGCTTCATTTTGAGGGAAATGCATATTCATTTCGTCACCATCAAAATCGGCATTGTAAGCACCTGTGTTGGCGTAATGAAGACGAAGGGTTTTTTCGCCAGGTAATACACGAACTTTATGACCCATCATAGAAGCCTTATGAAGTGTGGGTTGACGATTCATTAAAACAACGTCTTGGTTGCGAATATGACGATAAACCTTTTTGTTAATGACAGATCGCTTTACCGAAGGGGTTAATAACTGATTAGCAAGACCAGTTCTTTCTTCTACTGACATGTTAGCAAGTTTGATGAGTTGACCTGATTCATCTTCAATAGCAGTTGCACCAGGCCAAAGATTGGGACCATTTATCACAGCCTGTCGCATTTCCTCAAAGTTATAGGGAGTAACAGGTTCAGGATAAGTAAGATTAACTGCAAATACAGGAGGGATTCCGATTTCATTTGTTTCAATATTCGGATCTGGTGAAATAACAGAACGTGCCGCATAATTAACACGCTTTCCCATCATGTTTTTTCTAAACAAACCTTCCTTCTTTTCTAAAGTTTGTTTAACGCCAGGAAGAATTTTATTTGATCTACTTTGAGATTTTGTGGAATCCAAAAAGGCATTGACCTCATTCTGAACTTGAACAATTGCATTCATAAGTTGAGAGAAAGTCTGTTTGCGTTCCGCTGATTCAGTTCCGTCAGTCTTAAGCTTGGCCATACGTTGATTTAGATCACGAATTCGTAATGAGGTAGTGATGATACCAGAAAGTAAGTCATTTTTAGGGTTGGTATGAATTTGATCACCAACTTTAGATGGAAGACGGAATCTTGTAGGTGGAACAACTAACTTTCGAAGAAAGAACAATTCGCCGGTAACTTTTTCATTATCGTTGGGACGGGAGTGAAACAAAACGTCTACCATGGTGTGTTCATGGGAGAAAAGAGAGTTCAACAGCTCCAAAACTTCAGAAGAGAGGATATATCGTGTTTGGTTTGTTGGGATATATGCAGTCTGAACCATACCCTTGCGAGGTTCCTTTTGAAAAACAGTTCTGGTACGAGAAGCGGATTTTGCAGAATTATTTTTAAAATCCTTGTCTGAAAGGCCGAGTTCAAAAATTTTTGAAAATCCGTCTTTGCGAAATTTAGGGCATACCATATGACAATTTTGGCAAGTAGATTTAGCGACAATTTCATGGTAAAATTGACGGATAAGATTTCTTCGTTCTTCCTGAACAACTGAAGTATTAAGACCACTTGGAGTGGTTCTACCGTCGGCAATAGCTTCTTTAATGACTTTTTCAATAAAGTCATTACGAACTTTCTTGATTTGAGCCATTGAAGTAGTATCAAATTCTAATTCATTGGACTTAGAATCAGAATTCTCATTGGCGATAATACCCTCCAATTCTGACAACTCGGGAATTAGTCCATATTGTATAAGTCGAAGCTTGCATTCATATACATGAACCAAAAGTTGATTAAGTTTGAAGTGGTTGCAATAAACGCATGTTCCTCTGAGAAGAACATACATTTGGCTAAAAAATAAAGGATTGTAAATTGGTACAGGAAGATCAATATGACCCATATGTCCAGGACAAAAGCGCTCATCAAGTCCACATGTTGAACAACTAAATACAAATTTTATATTAGAAATGATACACATTATTTTAAAGCTAAACGAAAAAGTCATCAACTTACACATTTTTAAGAAAAGCACCAAGTGCTAAATCATAAAGACCTCCAGGAACAGGATGCCCAAGAGCATCGAAAACTTCCGGAGACGAAACATGTTTGACAGATAGACGTTCGATTTCTTTAGCCGAAAGGACACCAAAGTTAACAGACTCTATTTGAGAGCCTGTAGGAAATGAGATGTCCATTTTGGTAATTAGTGTTGTACAAGATTTGTGAAATCCACACTTGTCTGATGATAATATTAAAAAAATAAAAAATAAAAAAAAAAGAATCGTGAAAAATAAAATTCTCAATTACAAAAAAAAATTTTAAAGAAAAAAATTTAAAAAAAAAAAGTTGATATTAGTAATGTTTAGTAATGTGATTACGTAATATATATTTATGTTGCAAAATTTAACAGTTGATAGTAACGTTCAAATATTTCCAAAATATAAAAACAGGTATATATGAATCTAAATCAGCACTTACAATAAATACATCAGCTCTTGTTCTTTTTATTCTTTTAAAATTTATAAACCATTATACTCGTTTGTTGAAAGTAACATGGTTTTTTCAAATATGATAATAGCACTAAATAATATATATCTAACATCATGTACAAATTCGCCCTATGAATTCTAACGCTTATATTAAAAGGCTCTGGAAGATCGAGGGCTTTGATTAATTTGATTTCAAGTTTACATTGTTAGATGTAGTGAAAGTCACACATTTAAAATAAACAGCATATTATGGAATTATCATTTTTGTTCATTTGAGTTCTCAACAAAATAGGATTAAATGTGGAATTTTTGTGGAATCAAACTCGTTATTTTTTTTTTTTTATGTCTTATTCAAAAATGGTTTAGCACTCGGGAAATTAAACCTTAGGTCGGCTTTTGTCAACATTTCGAAGGCTGTTGTCCCTGATATGACTCTACCAGGTAAAGAATTTTGAGCTGTTTTTGATATGGTTATTTTTCAGATTATTTTTGCTTGACAAACTGATATTCCTATCCCTCAAATGCCTTGATACCTGCATTCCTTTCTGACTATGTCACAAATGCTTCTTGTTAGATAATTGATGTGTGCTTCAATTAAATGAAAATATTTCAAAAAATGAATGACGAGCAGAAACTGTAAAAAAAAATATTAATAGATTATCATATTTCAACATTATATAAATATATATATTGTCTTTTACGCAAATGTTATATCCCATATAACCGACAAATATTATAGGCAAATAAAACAACAATAAATAATCTCAAAACCAGAGTGCTTTATTTCTCTGATCTCTTAATTTATAAAAACAAACAATTATTTGGTAGTCGTTATTATAGTCGAGTTTTTATTGATTCCAATTCGAAAGAAAATTTGCTATTATGTTTAAAGAGATGAGCGAGACAATAAATAATTTACAAAGAACGTGTACGGGAATTTACAGAAACGTTTATATGTAAAAGCACTTTAGTTCAAGAAAGGTGACTTAAATATAACTATACTAGAAGAAAAGGTACCGAAAAGAATGATTTTTTCCCCACTTTTTTTTAAAAAGCATTTTAAGGCCGCGTATTACTACTTTTGGAAGTAATTTTCAAATCAAAGTTCATTAATGAGCCGAACTTTAATTGATCATTACTATTCTCATGTTATTACTGGAACACATTTTTCTAAATAAGAATTAATACTTTTATTTTTTTTTTATTAATTTACTTTTTCTTTAATAAGTACTTTTGAAAACTTGTCATAAATTTGGGAGACGTAACTAGCTTGTCTCTTAAAAATGTCTCTTGAAAAAGATGAATTGATCATGACAACAGATATAGTCAAGGTGTCAAATAAAAAAGATAATCAACAAAATGGTGAAAATGTCACGTCATATGTTGCCACTGGTACAGGATATTTTCTAGGTCTTTGGAGGCCAGGGCAAATATTGTCGTCTAATGTTCCAAAATACCTACGAGATCAAGTAGCGTTAACAACAGATGATGTTAAATCAATTTTAATTTTACTTCTTGTCTCAAGTGCTGTTCGTTTCTGGGAAATAGCTAACCCTCCAGATGTTGTTTATGAAGAAATCATTCAAATTCACAGGATAAACAACTACCTCAGTGGTAGATTCTTTTATGATATGAATCCCCCTCTTTCTAGTCAAATATACACTTTTTTTGCCCAGCTATGTGGATACACCGGAAGATTTTCAATAAGTAATGCAAGTTACATCGGCCATAGTTTTCCATATATCCAGTTGAGAAATTTTGTTGCCTCCTTAGGAATTGTTACGATAATATTGACTTATTTAACCTTAAAACTTACAGGTGCAAGTCGATTGGCATCACTTTTAGGCGGAACTTTTGTTGCAATTGAATCAACATTTGTATTACAACACCGCTACTTTTTCACCGGACCTCTTGTCTTGACCTTTTTGAGTATCACAGTTTATCTTTGGAAACGCTTAGAACTAAGACAACCATTAAGTTTGTCATGGCATTGTACAGCTGCAGTTTTAGGCATTGTATTAGGGCTGGGAATAAGTACACACTTGCATTCCTTTTTCACTCCTCGGTGGATATGGATTGCGTCTGTTTATCAGCTTTGGTGGTCTTTTGGTGACCAAACAGACAAAAAGTTTCTACGGCGATTAACTTTTAATATAGTCTGTAGATGCTTCTATTTAGGATTCATTCCAATTCTCGTCTATAATACATCAATTGCCTTGCACTTAAAACTGACACCCTCTTCTGGCGAAGGTGATTCACTAGTTAGTGGTCCTTTTCAATTTTCATTAATTGGAAATCCAAATTCTGAAGTAGCGGCACCGATTGGCATTGGATCATTTGTATCTATAAGACATTTAAAAACCAATGTGTATCTTCATTCGCATGAGGACTATTTTCCACAAGGGTCATTTCAACAGCAAGTTACAGGATACGGATATCGTGATACAAATAATTTCTGGTTTTTTGAAAATGTCACAGATACAGAAAATTATTCAAGTTCAAAAACTGCTACACCTTTTGAACCGTTGAAAAATGAAAGTTACGTTAGAATACGACACTTGCAAACTCTTAAGAGATTACATACTCACAGAAAGAGAGCACCAGTTACAAATACTGAATGGCAATATGAAGTAACAGGTTACGGTGCAGAAGCATATCCAGGTGATTTGAATGATTTATGGAAAATTGAAATCGTCGATAGTATGTCCAAGACGAATGAAAGTAAAGATGAATTCCATGCCATTAATTCAATTGTACGCTTCAAGCATGTTATGGTTGGATGCTATCTATTTTCTCATCCGGTGAAATTGCCAGAATATGCTCACGAACAACAAGAAGTTACATGTGCTTTTCTTCAAGGAAAACCGGAACTGACCTACTGGTACATTGAAACAAACTATCACCCACTTCACTCACAGGATACGCCAAAAGTTAAATATGAGCAGCCTAGCATTTCAGAAAAAATGGAAGAGTATAAAGAAGTCATGGAGAAAGCTAGAATATCAGTACTAGAGAATCAGCCCGGTTATGTTTTTCCTGCATGGAAACTTCCATTGCTAACAAATGGAACGCCAATTTTTAGAAGTCATTACCGTCAATCTTTTTTACTAGGAAACGTTGTAGTTTGGTATGCATCGTTATTTGGTATTATTTTCTACCTTGTGTTCAAAGTATACACACTTTTGGCAGTTCAAGCAGGCTGGAAAAGCTTTTTGGGGACACCCCGTATTAAAGAATTTGATCACCACGCGGGTGGGTTTATCATTTTATGGGCTTTTCATTACTTCCCACTTTTCGATGAGCCTAGACATTTAACAATAGTGGACTATCTTCCATGTCTTTATTGTACAATATTATTGTTTGCTGAGTCTTGGGATTTCATATCAACAACAATCATACGTAAAAAGTTAATCGCTAAACTTTTTACGTTTATTATTATTTCGTCGTCTGTCGCAATTTTCATATTGTACTCTCCTTTTGTTTACCATACGAGACTAACGTCTAGTCAATGTACTAATCTTCAACTATTTAAGACTTGGGATTTTGGTTGTCAGTTTCACCTGAAAACAATACAAGACTATGATGAATATGATAAAGACCATTATGCCGAAATATATTATCAATATATAAAGCCGCCGAAAGAAGAACTAGAACCACCCAGTCTCGCGGTAACAGTCCATAGGGCCAACCCTACCGAAGCTCTTAAAAAAAGAGTTAAGTTTACTAAAGCCGAAATTAACGTTGCTTTGGAAAAATACAAAAATATAACTTCTCTTGATACAAAAGAAAGGGAAGAAGAACTCTTAGCAGAACAGCAAAGAAAACTCGTCAAAGACATAAATGACCGTATAAAAAAGGCGCAGATGAAGCTAAATAAGATTTCAGAAGAAGAGTGGGAAAGAAGATACAATATCAAAAAAGGAAATGATAGCCAATTTGTAGGAACTCCGACCAGTGAAGATATTGATCCAGATCATGTTTCTATTATTCAAGCACAATGGCTCAGAATAACCAATCCACCAGCCATCAATGTTACAGGAAAAGCGCTAGAAGATATACAGCAACTTGAGGAAGAGCTTAACAGGCAATCTAAAGAAAAGAAAATAGCTAGTACTGAAGAACCCAGTACTAATTCAACCTTGATCAATATGAGTAAATCTTCAGCACAGGAAGCAATAAAATCTGAAGAAACGAAAAAAAACAGCACTTGAAGATCCAAATAATGCAAACAAATGCCAATAAAAGAGAATTTATGTCCCTTTAAAGAAAAAAAAAATCATACTACAGTTATAAAACCCAAAAATAAAGCTTAATAAAAGGTATAAGTGTAAACATCTCACAAGATATCAGTGCACTTTCTACATAAAATATTGCCAAAAAAAAAATTAATAATAATAAACAGCAGTTAAACTAAGAACCCATTAAATTTGAATAAAAATACACCAAATAGTTAAAATTTTTTCATTTTTTTTGGTTGATTAATTTTGTATATATTTCATCACACATGACAAAAATGGCATTTAAGCCTTAGCAGCAGCAACAGCCTTTTGACTACCACGGAGAGCAAACTTTTGGTTTCTGACAAACTTGGGATCAAGGTGCTTGAAGGGAGTCTTTCCAGTAGACTTAGGCTTCTTGATACCGTTGCGGTGAGCCTTTCTGATTTGGTTGTGGTTGGTGTGGTTCTTAGACTTAGACATCTATAAAATAGTTAGTAATTGATATTTCCTAAATGTCATTCACTGTGACTAAAATCCATATAGTAAGCCCAAGATCTTAATGTCAATATGATGTCTATATCCAAATTTCGAAAGCCATCACACAAGCCTGACTATAATAACATTATTTCATTATTTCGAAAAAACTTCCATATTATTTATAAAAATTAAAAAAAGATAATGAGCCGAAATGTATTTCGACTTCTACTTTTTTACCGAAATAGACATCAACACTTGACACGACGGGCAACAAACTGAGCTTTGGAAATTAGAATAGCAGCGAACTCTCGACTAAATCCTAACTTACTGTGCTGGTATTTAGTGTGCTATATACAAAATGCCGACAAACGAATTGTGCGTGTATGTAAAAAGAGAAAGAGGAGGGAAGAGAACACTCAGGAAATTTTTTCACCCAGTTGTTACACAAACCTGCAGTCTATCTTTTTGAAAGATAGATTTTCAGGCTTGGTATGGTATGGGTGCTTAACATATAAGGGTAAGGGTATGAAAAGTAATCATGTGATGATAATATACAAAATTATGTGGATGAAAAAAAGGGTGACTGTTGAGATACAATTATTAGGGTTTTGCCCTATTCCAAAGATAATATATAATAGTAATACACTTTGGGGGATTTGTGTTTTGTATAGGTCTTTTATATATTGTTAATGCTTGTTTACGATACAGAGTATGGTTTATACTAGTAAGTTTTGATATTTGTACAATGTTATATATATATATATATATATATATTCTTTTGAGTTATCAATTGTTCACTTCAGAACAACTTCAAATAAATAATTACAGAGCTAGTTTAAAAAATATAGTGGTGGCTGTTAGTATGCACTTTGGAATAATTGATTTTCAGTTTTTTTTTTTTTTTCTTCCGTTTTTCAAAAAAAATAAATAAAATAAAATAAAATAAAATAAAAAGGTACGGACGCAGACTACAGGTATAGTCTTTAAAAAAACAAAAAACAAAAGATTTGATAAATGATCAATATTTGGTTTATCTATCAAATATTGAACGGCGGGATATTGTTTTGTTATGGTTTGATATCATAAGGAGCGTTTCAAGGTAGATTGGATAACTTTGAGTAAAACTACTACTAATATCGGATATATTGATTTAAAAAAAAAAAAAATACATAAATAAATAAATAAAGATTATTAATGACAATTTTGACCAAGGAAAAATGATAATCTTGCTTAAAATGAAAAATTGAGAGAATCTTTATCAATGTAAGGAGAACATCGAGAAACACAAAATAAAAGTATTATGTAAAATATATGGTCTATGAAAAAGTTCGAGAAAGCTAGCCGCACACTATTCTATGAATTTTACCCAGTCATTTGTCTTTTAAATGAATTAAATTAATAAGTATATGTCCCTGAATAAATCTAAAAGAAGTAACGCAGTAAGCTATGAAAATCACATGTAGCCTGAAAATATAATATTTTACGTGTATTCATATCTATCTTTCAAATATTAAAGAAAGCTATAGAAAAAACGACTGTTTTTTTTACCCAATGGATCCTCCATGTTGGTTTAAAAAAAACTGGCATATAACAGTAACAAACTGAGTTTAATATCAAGGTAAATTTTATAAGACGCGCTTTCTTTTCACATTGAATATATTAACGTCGATATTTTTCTACGGGTACATGAGTGCAATATTAACTATACCTGCAATTATATACTATAATTGGCAACGGGCTAAAACAACTATAATAACTCTTCTAACGTTTAACATAGTTAAAAGTAGGTTAAAAGAAAAAAAAAAAAAAATACTGATAACTTTTTTGTAATTATTTTAATTTTTTTACATTTTTTATGTTTTTTATGACGATTGAGATTAGATTGTGAATGTTTAGAAGTCGAATCCGTTGTAAAATGTGAAAGTTAGAAAAATGGTGTATATGACAGGATTATATTCATAGATTAATGATTGAAAAATAACAAGTTACAAAATAACAGGTAGGGTCGTAAAGTAGTGATGAGTGTAGATTGGTGTTTGTTTATTTATTTGAGGAGCTTGAAAAGAGTACCAGCGGTGTTATCGTTAAGGCAGTGCTCAAGATGGAAAAACTCTTCGACGCAATCTTCCTTGTACTCCAGGTCGGCATAACCAGGTTGTTGTTGGGCAGCTGTGACACGTTCAACACACTCGTCGAAATGGTGCTTGAAAGAATGGCAAACACCTTCGGCAGCGGCCTCTCTCAACTTAGGGTAAACATCTTCGGGCTCTTCATCATCTTCGTCTTCCTCCTCTTCTTCTTCTTCTTCATCTTCTGCTTCGCCATCATCACCGGCTTCTTCCTCAGCTTCTTCAGAAGCTTCGGAGGATTCTTCTTCTTCGACAGATTCCTAAACAAATAAATAAAAATTAAAAATTAAAAATAAGTTAGTCATACTATTACTGACCGTAGAGAAATTTACATGGCTTTATATTAACGATGAAAATGAAATTTTAATGAAATAAACAGAATGGCCTTTGGCGATAGCGAGACCAACAATAATGATTTGTAAAAAAAAAAAAAAAATAAAAATAAAAAAAAATAAAATAAAATAAAATAAAATAAAATAAATATCGGTGACATCAAGGCCGGTCATAGGCATATAGTTGAACTCGGTATATAGGCTGCTGAATAACTGAACTTACTTCTTCGTCTTCAGCCAGAGCGACAGTTGGCAATAAAGACTCAACAATTTCAGAAAGTAAAGATGCGAAAGATGACATTTTGATTTTATATAGGTCTATATCTCGTGGGGTTCAAGGGTTACAGCGATGGCAGCAATTGATTACACTGATGTATAGATGGGGAGTCGAAAAAAAATATAAAGAGGGTTGGTGGTGAGACCAGTAGAAAAAGAAAAAAACGCTAGGAAGGTTTGGGCATCAGCTTTACAATTTGTTGCCAGACCGGTGAAATCACAGCCAAAAAAATTGAAGGAGAAAAAAAAAAGGACCAAAACGTCAGGTTTGATTGGTTGAAAATATGTTTGGTTTCCTTGACTACCACACTGTCCAACCACAAATTAGTAATTACAATTACAAGTGTAAGCTCAATAAAAAAAACGGCCCATTAATGTAACCTAACCTCCGCAAATAAAAGAAAAAAACTGTAGCCAAAGTGATACTTGGAAAAAAACGAAATACATTCACGCTTCGCTTGTCAACTAAATAGTCTACATTTTTACAATCATTTGGTCATTTCTAAAAGAAAATAAGAATGAAAATTATTTAGTATCATATTCATTCGAATAAAACAAAATTTACACTGAACAAAATATAAAATAATGAATAACTACACTTGTAAATTCTTAAAAAAATTTGAAAAAATTAAAATGAAGCATATTAATAGCTACAATTACTAAAGGTCATAACGTCATTAAAAATCATACTTTTATTTTCATCCAATCAATACTATTATACAAGTTAAGACAGGACTTAGATCTTGAGGGTCTCAGCAGCAAGACGAGCACGCTTCTCAATCTTAGCAACAGACTTAGAACCAAGGATACCACCACCCCACTTCTTGCGGTACTCCTCGTGTTCAGAGGTGTAATTAGCCTCAATAGCAGAGAGGAGGGAAGAAAGAGCAGCCTTGTCACCAGCACGGACATCAGTAAGGGCAACAACAGTGGCGGTCTTCTTGTGAACAAGGGTTCCAAGACGAGCCTTACCCTTGACAATGGCGTAAGGAACACCAACCTTTCTGCAGAGAGCAGGGATGAAGACAACAAGTTCAATAGGATCAACATCATCAGCAATCAAAACAAGTTGGGGCTTCTTGTTCTCAATGAGAGCGACAACGTGCTTAAGACCGTACTTAACAGTGTAAGGCTTCTCAGAAACCTCTTGCTTCTTCTTACCCTCAGCAACGGCAGCAGCTTCCTTCTCAAGTCTAGCCTTCTTCTCAGCACGAGTTTCAGGGCGGTAGTTGTTCAAAAGCTTGAAAGCTTGAGCAGCAGTGTTCTTGTCAAGAACGTGCTTGAATTGAGCAATGGAAGGAGGAACCTTAAGACGAAGAGAAAGGATCTTCTTTTGTCTTTGGAGACGAATGTAAGCGGGCCACTTAACAAATCTGTTAAGGTTGCGCTTGGGTTGGATACCATAACCGAGACCGAAGCTCTTGGTAGACTAAAAAACAGTTAGAATACAATCAGTCAACATTAAAACAACAATATCAAAATCAAGTACTTACCTCAACGTTGGTCTTAGCGGCAGAAGTAGTTTTAGCGGGCTGGATCATTGAGGAAAACGAAAGTCAGTATTTCATTCATATGTAAAAACATATAGGATCGACTTCGCAATCACTCTACCGTCTCAATAAAGAGACACAGCCGATATACTCAACAATAGAAGAGTATATCAAACAACTTATGAATTATACCCCATTATAATATATATAATGGTTATGATATAACTCATAATTCAACCTCCTATTTCACAAGGTTGAATAGAATCGTATTTCAAATTTTTATAGTCGTCAACTGAACAACTATAGGTTTGACTTATACGGAATGATTACTCGGTCTCCCTATATTTCCAAATAAATGGAATAGGATCATTAGGAGACTGAACTTACCATTTTTGAGATCTGTTTATCGGTCTATGAAGCAAGTCGTCTGCTGGGCGATCAAACGGGAAGAAAAAAAAAGAAAGGGGGGAGAAATAGAAAAAAAAAACGAAGAAAAAGAATAAATAATTTCATTTTTCAAAGAGAAAATTTTTTAATTATGATGTTTGTTTATATGGGTGACTCTCATTGTTCTTAATTAGGAAATAGAATATTATTTAAGCAATTAGAATATATTTAAATTAGGGCTATTTTATATGGTCACGTGTACATAGGGCTACATTTTTTTAACATCAATAAGCTTCCATTCAAGGCCTAAAGATTCTTCTAAAGTTGAAGCATTGGGAGCATTTTCTTTGATGGCGCTCCAAAGATTTCGTGCCTGTAGTATATTTTGGTCGTTAGAATCAGTTCAAATGATAACAACGGTTTTAAATACATACTACTTTTGTTCGCTTCGTGTAAATTTTTGTAAGTTTTACTAACTCCTGTTCAAGCGCGTTTATTTCTTCAACTGTAATGGGCTTATAATTAGGGTCCTTGTTTTTGGCCAATATCTTGTCGGTAGCAGCTATTTCTTCGTTAAGTCTTTTTAAATTTTCTGCAAGCTCATAGTCAGTGGGCGTGCTTGTTATCTCTTTAAGCTCTATAACATCGTGCGAAAAATGTATCAACATTATGACTGTTAGTACGAGTCTACAATAAAAATATATCCATTGTTTATTTTTTCTATTGAAAATACTCTCTTTCAGTGCCTTTACTTCTGCTGATAAGGCGATAACCGTTTCTTGCATATCTTTAAGCTTCTCCTCATCGGTACACTCGTCAGAAAGCTCTGAAATATTGTCAATATTTTCTTTCTCCCCTTCAGTTTGTTTCTAGTATTTTGTTTGTGACATGTTAGATCAAAATAGTTTTATTATTGCTGGTTGTGTTGATATCATTATTTTCATACCTGCTTAGCTACATAGATTATGGTTTTTCCATAAGTTTTTGCTAAGAGTTTACCTTCTTCTGAAAGATTTGTAAGAACTTTTATAGCAAGAGTTTTCCCTATTGTTCCATGTAGATTGGTTATGATATCTGTTATTGCATAAGGCCTGTTTTGGCTTGCCATGTATTCCATAATAATCTTGGTTGCTGGAATTTTAGAAACATCAAATTACGAAGTTAGTAAATTAACAGCTATAGGTACGTTGTACCAGGGCTTGAATTTACCTTCAGAAATATCTTCATCTTTTTTGAGTGTTGGTGCCATGTTGTAAATTGACGAATTATGATGCTAATGTGATGTAAAGAAAAAAGAACTAGAAATTGTGAGAATTTTTTAGAAGCTGTGTTCTCATATCAATTTGACCATGTTTATTATCATATCATTTGATTAATAACTATATATATATAATCTTGAGAACTACTCAAGTGATTCTGGCATGGACATCATCATGACCACTAACGATGTCCATCCTAAAAAGTGTTTAACACCTTTTCCTTCACCATTTTCAGCATTATATTGTTCCCAGGCATATCCTGTTCTTTTCCATTCTTTAAAGACATTTTCTACGACGTTAATACGTAGCTCCTTGTAAATCGTTTCAGTAAGATCCTTTACCTTCTTACTATTGGTTGTATCGTGATAGTAAGTTAAGGAATCCAATATCATGTAATTTATATTGATCCAAATAGGACCTCTCCAATAATCTTCGCCTTTTCCATAATATTTGTTTGAGGCCGAAAGTGATCTTATACCGAAATCTGTCCAAAGTTCTTCTGGGTCATAAATCATGTCAAGAATAGCTATCAACTTTTCCTCACTATCATCTGCATTAGGTGATATTAGCTTGAGCAAAAATGGGAAAAGAGAAACATAACCATTATGGCAAACAAAAGCGCTTTCTTCGTAATCATCAACGGTGACATCACAGTATGACTTTGTTTCAGGATTCCAATGTAAATCGTTAATATTTAAAGTTATTGCTTTTTCAATTTCGGAATACTCTTTGGCATCACCATCCTTGCCTAGAAACTGAGCAAGTTGCTTCATTGATCTAGTCATCATTCCAATCCAACTGATAAGATCAACATGAAGTTCACCAGTATGAGGGATTTCTGCTCTGGGATAATCATCCAAACCAGAGGTCAAGCAATGATCTGGGGTGCGGCCTCTCCATCTGTAGCCCTCTTTAGTTGAGAATGCCTTACGATCCCATTTTTTTATATCACCCTTTTGAGTACGTCTAAACCAATTATAATGAGATTGAAGTTCTGGATAAATTTTTTTCAGATAGGACTTTAATAATTCAGCCGATTTCCAGTGAGCTGTTCCAGAAATAATATCGTCGTGTTCAATAAATGTATCAGGACCTCCGCCGATAATATCATTCAAAATTTTTTGATTATCATCTTCAAATCCACCAACATTGTTAAATATTTCGGATTTATGGGCGTTATGACTATGTTTCTTGCTCAATCGTCTGTTATGACTATGAAGTTGTGGGTTTTCAAATACATTATCGGGCACATCATTTTGAGCTTGTTGGAATTTACTAAGGATATTAGAAAGCAAAAGCATTAATGTAGGTGGGTTGGCATAATGAGGATATTGTGTTCTAAATTCCTTGGGAACTTTTGATCTCGCCTCTTCGCCTAAAATTTGTTCTCGAGCTATCCAGCCATCTTTGTCAATTAGTGCAAACCATGATTTTAAAATTTCGAGTGCTAAATCTGCATCATATTCTAAAATGGGAATTAGATGGAAGCCTTCATCCCAATAAAATCCACGGGGGAAAAAAGGTCTACTAGGAACAGCAGTAAGTAATTCATATGGACCCTCTTCAATTGCGTTATTAATACCTTCTTTCAACTTTATAGCAGCCTCTTCCCAAAAATACTCTGTATCTTCTTCGTATTGACTTGAGTAAGAGCGATCAACTAGAGCTGTACCTTGAAAATAGCCAATACCACCAATAAGATTTGAAAAGAGCTCATGAGCAAACTCCTTATAAATTACTCTGTCTTTGGATCCCCCTGGTGCATATGGGGGCTGGAATGGGAAAGCTGATTCAAACTTCTTGTCAAATGTTTGTAAAGACTTCTGAAAGTGTTCCTCAAAATTTGTCGAAGTAAATTTTGTGTTGGTATTTTTACTATTATAAAGGACATCAAACTCAAATTTTCCACGGAAAACACGTTGAACATAATGAAGATTTCCTTTCATTTTGTAAGTTGAAGTATCCAAAGCACAAACAACCCATGGTTCAATTGTTGCATCATCTTGGTATTTATCGTAAAGCTTTTGTGTGACATCTTGAATAAATGTTACATATATATCGCGAGCTTTCCAAACGTTGTCATCTGGGACATAAAGGGAAACATGGCGAGCCGTATTAGGTGGTACATTTTTACTGGCAGGATGTTTCGATTTTTTGGGATATTTATTTTTGGGGCTTTTCGGATCGCCATTTTCTGTAATGGAAATGTTGAAGGAGCCAAGTTCGGGAGAAAATCCATCAAGATTTACATCACCTTTGATGCCGTCAGGAGAATGGTACTGAGATTTGTTATTTAAATTCAATTTACTGCCCTTTTGTATGCCTTCCATTCCAACATAAAAAGCAATTGTCGTTAAAGCATTTTCGTGGCCCTTTTTTGGGACACCACTGATTCGAGCAGCCCAAGATTTACCGTCATCTGATTTTATAAATTTAGTTGTGATTTCAACTTGTTGTTCACGCTCATCATGAAAAACTTGATATCCGCCGGTTCTAGGGTCGTATTGCTCCCATCCATAGCCTTGCATGTCATCATATTGATCACATGTGTGCCGAATTTTACTAAGACCAGCATAGCTGTCAATGTTGTACCATATCATTCCGGTCATGAGCGAATTGGGAATTCCATTTGGTCTTACACCAAAATATAGATTCGAACGATAAGGGCCCCATAGTAGAGATGCATTAGTTTGTCTAGCATATTCGCCAACAATATTAGATGAGTCAAGATCTAATCCAGTTATCACTTGAACTAAAATGGCAAAAAAAGCCAAAGAATTACAAATTAATTGGCTAGGTTTTCGAGAATATATCATTGATATTTCTAAAAAGTTTCAATTATCACAGTAATCCTTTTTGGCTCGACCAAAAAAAAAGTTTGTGAATTAAAAAAGAATCAAAGCGGTATATTAATAAAAAAAAAATGAAACGTTACATTTAGGTAACCATCTGATTTATGGCAGTAAAATATCAACTTTATGTTACAACCCATCTTTTATAAAATGTTTCTAAACCTCCTAATGTTGTGATAGGAACCTTTATACTTCTAACTTTTTTTTTTTTTTTTTTTTTTTTTTTTTTTTTTTTTTTTTTTTTTTTTTTTTT
>JAKTYK010000009.1:0-25705 GCA_030578655.1 Magnusiomyces starmeri
CCTGCTCCTGCTCCTGCTCCTGCTCCTGCTCCTGCTCCTGCTCCTGCTCCTGCTTCTGCTCCTGCTTCTGCTCCTGCTTCTGCTCCTGCTTCTGCTCCTGCTTCTGCTACTGATCCTGATCCTGCTCCTGATCCTGCTCCTGATCCTGCTCCTGCTCATGTTCCTGATCCTGCTCCTTCTCCCATTTCGATTGCTCCTGCCATTTCTGCTGTACATTCTCCTCTTGTTCCATCTGCTAAAAAGCAACCGACTGCTCCTGCCCCTCCATCTATGCCCCCTCCTCCCGTTCCCTCTGTTGCAGACCAATCGACTGCTCCCACTCCTGCCCCTCCATCTATGCCCACTCCTCCCGTTCCCTCTGTTGCAGACCAATCGACTGCTCCTGCTTCTGCCCCTCCGTCTATGCCCCCTCCTCCCGTCCCATCGGCACCAGCATTGATATCTCCTTATAAACTTTCAAATAGAAAGCCAGTAAAGCCATCATCTGTTTCGTCTGCTTCTAGAATCCCTGTTTCAAATTCAACGCCTCGCATTTCCCAATCTTCTGATCCAGTACCTCGCCAACACATGGAACCAGAATCTGTAACAGACGCCCATTCTTCTATCTTAACTGAGGCTTTACCTACTGAATCTAATTTTTCTCAGCACCCATCATCTATATCCACTCAACTTGATGTTCCTTTATCTTCTGTTTCTTCAGCTTGCCAACAATCCAACGAATTGACTCTCACCTCAATTGTGAACCAATCACTCCTATCACCCAACGCATCTGCTCTGGACACTCCTACAGTAGTTGAACCCTTGTCTAATATTACCCCTATACCCATTCCTAGGCCTTCAAATGAGAATCTACCATCGCGTAACGTGGCTCAGTCCAACAATAACAACAACAATAACAACGCACATCAGCCTTACAGCGTAAGCCCATTGAATTTCTCTCGTTCCCCAGCAAGTGCTTCCTCACCTTTTGATCAGTATGATATTACGTCAGATGTCTCTTCTATACAAGAGAGCGTAGTTTCCAGTGAAGGAACCAATGTTCAGGAAAATGGGATTTGTGTACCTATACCAAGAAGATATATTCAGGCTTCTACTGTTAAGGAATTATCTGGAACACCCGAAAGTAATACAAACAATATAGGAGCTGAAAATTATGGAAACAATCCCATCGTTTCAGTCCAAGAAATGTCAGGATCAGTTACATCATTTGATGCAGCATCGATAGCTGCTTCATATACATCAACTACTGATTCTTCACGTGATATACACGTATCTTCATCCTTTAGATATGGCTCCAACTCTGGCTCTAATAATAGGCAGGGAACTAGTGATATTCATCAAGTGCAACATAATCGATACCCAAAAAATGAATCAACTCACAGTCGACATTCTAGAGCGTCTTCGGGATCTGATTCTGGTGAGGCACTTACGATAAATTTTAGCCCTCAATCTCGTATACTTCCAAATCACACCCTTTCCGAACCTGGACCATCCTATAACAGACACAATGTAATTCAACCAGCTTTACCGTCATCAAATCCACACCAATTCAGCCCATACTTTCTTGAACCTCAAATTGCTGATGTGAGAGTTGATAATGATGGAAATATGACCCCAACCTATATTGGTTACAATAATAACGATACTCCCTCAACAAATATTAATTCAACCAATTTCTATGGTTCGGAAAATTTAAATCCTATAATGTTGAACGGAGGAGTTTCTAACCAGTCTAGTTCAAATCAGCCAAATCCCCAGGCTTCACAACTAAGACAGGGAAGACAATACTCAATGAATCCGGAAACATCTGCTAATTATTTGGAGCCAAGTCAAACTGTTGATTTGAATTTGAGGAACTCAGACTTTATCACTCCAATTCCTACTAGTTTTGATGATGATGATTATGATGACACCCCCATTAACCTTTCTATTCCTACTGATCCTGTTTACTTGTGTACACCAGCAGTGACACATTGCTCATCTAATGCCATCAATAACATGGATTATTCATTGAATGGTGGTAACTTTGTCAATCAAGAAACTTCATATATACCTCAAGTCAACATAGATGATTCGGATGACAATATCGGAGTGTACTCTATTCCTCAGGAAAACAGCAATTTTCAGCCTTCATACTTCTCTCAAATACCGTCACAAGTCCAAACACAAAATCAACCCGTTAGTCCAAATTATTTCAATCAAGTTACAACCCCAATTCTGCAAAATCAGATTGCCTCAAACCAACATCAGCGTCAATCATTTGGCTCGTCTCAACAGCAATATCAAGACACTTTTCTACAATCTCAACAAGCTACTCCACCAATTTCTGACAGCCATTCTCTTAATGGGTCATTCAATCAACAATCGTATAGTCCCTCCCAATCACCTCCTATTCCTCGCCAACAACTTCCACAGAATTCTGACTATGCAGGATCATTGGCACCTTCGGAAGGTTCAGATCGTTCGTCAAATATATATTCACCAGCTAGCTGTGAAAACCCTCAAGATTCTCATTATATAACATCCTCCACCTTGGCTGTTCCATCTCCTATTAATTCAAACGAATCGACTCAACAATATGTTACAAATTCATCATATCCCACTAGTAATGAGTTGGTCGTTGTAAACCAACACCCTCCTTCAATCCTGACTCCTCAAAATTCTGCTTTGGTTGTTCAAAATTCTTTTCAAGTATCGTCACAAGGAAGCCCTTACTCTAGTGATAGCCAAAGGTTGTCGCCAAGTGGCTCTTTAAACAATGACAATAACAGACCTCGGGATCGCTCTACTGGAAATGGATCTACAGGTAACGTTTCTATGATGGTGACCCCCAGCAGCTCAGATAGATTTAGTTTTGGTGGGATATCCAGTAGAACCAGTAGGCGGTCTAGCAGAAGAGAGTCTATGGGTGATACGTTAACCACAATAACATCCCAGTTCAGTACATTGAGTATAACTTCTGCACCTCACGATATTAGCTTTCATATTTCTAATCCTCAGGAATATTTTGATATTGGTGATCGAATTTCTGGTGTTTTAAAGTATACTCCTACCGAAGATCGCCACGTTAAATCTATAGCTATCGCTTTGATCTTAGAGGAACATGTTTTAGGCAAGAAGTACAGCACCAGAACAGTTATGGTTTGCTCTTTTCATTTCCCTTCAAGTGTTAGTCCTATCAATACTTTTACTCGTAAAGGAGAGGTATATTCATTACCTTTTGATATACTAATTCCTGAGGTTCTATTGAACACTGGAATTTCTAAGCCCTTTCCATTACAGTATAGACTTCCACCATCTTATACATTCACTTCCCAAAAGCTTACCTTTCCTTCAACTCAAATTTCTTACAGTCTCAAGGCAATTATTGATCAGTTATACGACATTCCCAACGGTACTGACTTAGCTACTTATTCATCCAACACTATGATTGACTTTTCTTATCCCATTAAAATTTTGCCTTCATATTCTCCAGCAGACTTTCTATCGACTACGGCGAGTCAAACATTGACAGGTAAAATCAAACGTGTTTATAAAGGCTCTGGCAATATTGTCGAGAAGGGATTTTTGAAGAACTCTATTAATATGGGTGTTGAAGAATTACATGTTTTGGGTCTTCAAAACTATTCATTGTTCCAAAACAATAGTTCTGATTCATCCAGTATTAGATCTGGAAACAACAATTTGACTACACAGCTTTCGGTAGTAACTAATAATTCTTCAGACTCCTCTAGTTTAGAAGAAAGTCCAACGTTTAACGATATCAACTTGCACTCTCTTAATGATGGAAAGAATATTAAGCTTTACATTTTGTTTTTCCCTGAGCCTTCAAAACCTACTGTTACATTACCATATATTCAAAAAATTTCAATGGTTTTGAGGTTTAAACTGAAAATCTCAACTGAAAAACCATTCAGTGAGTATCCTGTTAAAGTCGAAAACAAAAAAAACAGTACCATTCAAGAATATTCTCAAGATGTGATTTTGATGGAAAATATTACTTCTACTAAATGGGCAAAATTGAAACCTCCATCTCATCTCAACCCTAAAACTCTCATATATGGCTCAACTGCCATTATACCCTTGAACCAACTGACGGAGCTTCGAAATGATTACAAATTTAAAAGTGCCAATCACAATCTACAAGTGGTTCCTTCATATGTAAGTGCTTACTCGGTACGAGAATATGAAGCTGAAATTTCGGTCAAGTGCGACCCTCCAAAGACAGTAAAGGTGGTTGTTCCTATAGTAGTAACTGCAAACTCAGTTCCTAAAAGTCATCTTCCTTTTTCAAGCGATGTTGTTTAAACAAAGAAAATAAATAAATTAATTAAAATTAAAATTAAAGTTGGAATTCAAAATAAACTACTAGCATGTTTTTATTTACCTTTTCTATATATACATTTCTTTAATCTCTCAAAACATATTCACATATGCATATGTATATTATAAGAGAAACTGTGCCTATATAACTACTAAATCATTTCGCTGATGTTGACTGGCATTTCATCAATTTGTGTAGAATAGTATTGCTCAATATCGTGCAATAATCGAACCTCGTCATCAGCAACAAAGTTAATAGCAACACCCTTTCTACCAAATCGGCCTGAACGGCCAATTCTGTGAATGTAGTTTTCTCTATTGAGAGGAATGTCGTAGTTAATGACCAAAGAAACTTGCTGAACATCAATACCACGGGCCCAAACATCAGTGGAAATTAAAACACGAGAATTGCCTTGTCTAAAATCAGACATGATAGATTCACGTTCTTCTTGTGACATGTCACCGTGCATCGACACAACAGCAAAATTGGCTTCCTTCATTTTTTCAGCCAGCCAATCAACCTTAGTTTTGGTATTGCAGAATATAACGGCCTGAGTTATAGTCAAAGTGTCATATAAATCACACAACGTATCGAATTTCCAATCTTCCTTTTCGACAGCAATAAAATACTGCTTTAATCCTTCCAGGGTAAGTTCATCACGCTTAACCAAAATTCTAACAGGGTCAGTCATAAACTTTCTGGTGAGTGCGAGAACGTCATTTGGTAAAGTTGCAGAAACTACAACCACCTGAGTAGCTGGAGGAAGGTATCTATAAATTTCATAAATTTGCTCTTGAAGACCCTTTTCCAAAAGAGTGTCAGCCTCATCCAAAATTAACATTTTAATATTTCTGGTGTCTAGATATTGTCGCTTGATCATGTCTGCAACACGGCCTGGTGTTCCTGAAACGATATGCTGGCCTTGTTCAAACTTTTTGATATCTTCAGAAATTTTCCGGCCCCCAATACATGCATGGCATTGAACATTCATATAATCGCCTAATGCCATAATTACATTCTGGATTTGAATAGCAAGTTCTCTTGTTGGTGAAAGTACAATAGCCTGAGGACTTCGGATCTTTGTATCAATAACCTCCAGCATAGCAATCGAAAACGTAGCTGTTTTGCCTGTACCAGACTGAGCCTGTGCAATAGTGTCTCTACCACTAATGATTTGAGTAATGGCACGACTTTGAATGGCACTTGGGGCTTCAAATCCGTAAGCGTAAATTCCACGAATTAATGAATCTAAAAAGTAAATAAAAAATAATATATATATAATGGTATAATTTTTGTTAGAGAATAATAATACAACAAACCTCAGTAAAGCTAGTAAATTTCATAAAATATATCCAAATATGTACCTTTCAGATTCATGGCATCAACTAAAATGGTTCGTTAGCAACTCGTAAAAATAAATCTAAAATCCAGAGATATCGTATAAGATGTATACATACATGATGGCACACTATATCATATTGTTAGTAAACACATTATCTTCTAAACATTCTTACAAGCATTCCAAGTAATTGTAAATGATATTTTCTTCAGAAAAAAGGAGAAAAAAGAGAAAAAAGGAGAAAGTCGTATAATTAATGCTCGTTTATATATATAACATACACAGCGACATTTTTGGTAGATGTAAACTCCAGTTGATCTAGAAAAGTATGTTAGTTAAAGATCGAAGAAATATATATATACAAAACAAAGAATAATAACATACCATCAGCTTCTCTATCGAACGACATTTTGTTGATCACTTTATGTATTCTTTTCGCTTTTTTATTTTACTATTTTTTTAAAGGAAAATAATTTTGACGCGTGAAAAAAGAAAAAAAAAAAAGCAAAAGGTTCAACTATTGAAAATGCGTTGGAAGTTAAAGTCTGATTTTGTATCCCACATGTGCACCAAATAAAATTTTACTGAAGTTTCTTGTGTGGCGCTATGAAAACACATGATCACCAAACAGTAACCATTACTATATTATATAAATCCGAGTTTCCAAAAAAAAAAAATAAAAATAATAATAATAATAATAAGACGCGTGTATTTTTTTTTTTTTTTTTTTTTCAACCATTACCACACAACCAAATTATTTCAACATTCAATACTCGTTATAACTAAAATGACAGATACAAAAGATTCTCAAAAAAATATCGATAATGACTTACTTGTCGGTGAAGATGACATGGGTGAATCTCAATACGAATCATATACTGATGACGACTTGACTAACTTAATAATCCATGGAATGAAAGCCACTAAAGGAGGTACATCTTATATCAAGTGTATATCGACGATAATTCTTTCTCAATCACTCTTACTTATGCCAAATATCGCCAATTTTATTGATCTTGCCGATCTCAGAATTGACCCTGAATTTTTAATAAATGCAAATAATGACTCAGAGCCAGCTACAACTCCTCTCTTGGTTTTCGTGTCAAACAAAAATTCAAAAACTCCAGCATTGACCAGTGACACAATTGATTTTAAGCCAGCAATAACTGGAACCCTACGGCATATGGATGTACTTTTTTGCTCTCATTTTTGGCTAGCGGCACATCTCGTTGAGAGGTTTCATGTGCTGTCAACAAATCCACATTTTTTTAAGTTGGATTCACTTTTGGATTTTAAGCTCTTCGAAGGGGATAAGGATAAGCCTAACATGCCATTTTCCTGGAACCTCTTCTTTTATCAGTTTGGATTTCTGGCAAAAGAATCCAATGTATCTTCTGGGTTTAATCCATTCCCTGATGCGCCAAGGGCAAAGGGCGTTCACCAATGCCTACAAGCTGGTGTTGGAAATGGGTTTGATCGGCTCGTAAATTGGGGAATGGCGGAATATGGCACTTCTTTGATTGCCCATAAGCCCGATGAGTTATCAAGAAACCATTTAATTTCCCTGGCCGGAGGTGTTTCTAATAATGGCTTTCGTTATACACACAGCAGGGACGCGATTATTCCTAGCAAAGAACTTAAGAATCAAATATTTCCTTTTATCAATCGTTACTTGGAACCCGGATCTTACATACCCCCATCAGGCTTTAATTATTATAATGACAAAAATGAATATAAAGAAAAAGAAATCATCTTTCTAACAGCCATAACATTGGATTATTTTCGCGAGATTTTCATTCAAGACTATAAGTTTATGTCAGAATCTTGTGGTGAAGATTTTACCTCACTAGACATTGCACAACTACCTGTTTTTAAATCGAAAGAGTACAAACTATTCAGAGAACAGCAAGATGCTTTTTACAGTGATGGAAGGCAAATACAGGAACCTTTAGATGAATGTACTCCACTTAATAGCACACAAGACCAATCTAAAGATGACGAAGTCATTGCTGATCCAAAACTCTCTAAAGTTATAAATAATGGCAACTCTAAAAATAAGCATTTTTCTGAAATGGCAGCAAACTCTATCTTTAATTTTGAGATATTGCAAAATATACAAGACACTTTTACAAATCTGAATAAAGAAATTGGTGAGCTAAGGAAAGAGGTTTTCAAATCCAGGAAACAAATAACGACGTTGGAAAACAAGATCCAAACTTTAACATCAACAGTGGTGCAGCTCAAACGAAAACATATGGATACAAATGAAAATGGATCCGGTGAAAGCAATGGTGATGAAAATGACAATATAGATAAGAATATTGTCGAGCTAACTCTAGTTCAACCTGTTAAGCGACCTAAACCAGAAAACCCATACGAAAGTGAATTTAAATTCAAGCCAGCACCGGTGTCATTCAAAGAAATGTGGGAAGAATATACAATACCAGAAGAGGGCCGGTTGTCTATTGCTCAAATGGAAGAAAAGTATCAATCAAAATGGAGAAGAGATTTTAGTACCAAAAGAAGCTTTAGCAGACGAAAGTGGGTATACGATGCAGTTACGGCTGGATTGTCCAAGGGGTATACGTTAGATGAATGCTTTGAAATAATGGAGAATGCGAGAATAAAATCCAGAATGCCACTTTCTATGTTTCTAAGTAGTCGAGAAAGGATTCCCATTGAATTACAATAGGCAGATTATTTTTATGGGGTTTTATACGGGTCAATCAAATTAAACATGAGAAAGATCTGATAAGCCGGATCTTAAAATGTTATCACTAGTAGACAACAATTATAATATTTAGCACTTATGGTTTAGGTGAACATCTACTATTATCATTAATAATGGAAATATATATTTAAACGTTCATATATTGAACAGCATAAAATTTAAAATGTTTGATATCAATTCGATTCTTTGGGCATAGTAGTTGGATATTAGCACTGGTGTGTAAATACCAATTCTGGATGACGCAATCAGTTGTTGTATAATCTGCGTGCTGATATATCCTATCATTTATTAACGTTCAATATGGTTGGCTAAGAATATTTGTAATGCTCTTTCGCTTAAAGGACCCTCACATCTTCATGCTAATATACATCACATCTGTCAAAGCAACTATCAATTGAAACATTGAAATGTCATCAACAGCCAGAGAATCAACACCTCTTTTGCAAGAGATTCCAGAAAGAACGCTAGCTAAAGACGTAATGCTGAATTCTGAAAATAAACGTGCTGTTGTTGTCCAAGTTGGTCTATTAATTCTAATAGCGTCGATTCTTTATGCCATTTTTACACATCCCATCATCATATTTTTTGCTCCTCATCCAATATTGAACTCCCTGGGCTTATTGTTTCTTTCGCATGCTCTTCTTATTACTCAACCAAAGCCTCTTTCTACCGAACATAAGGTTGTAGGAGGAAAGATCCATGGTATTCTGAATACTATTAGTGTCATTCTCTTTTTGGGTGGATTCTCGTTTATCTTCTATAATAAACACATTCACTCCGCTCCCCATATTACAACATGGCATGGTTTATTTGGTCTCATAACTTATGTTTTCCTTGCTTGTATTCTTTTGTTTGGTTTGTCCATATACTGGTTTCCCGTTAGAATTTACGGTTCTGTTGCGAGGGCCAAGTACTTTTACAAGTATCATAGATTAGCAGGTTATGCGACGTTAACTCTTATCTGCTTCACGATTTTGCTGGCATTGGACTCGGACTATAATAACAATGTATTACATATCCCCTACTCATTGATAGTACCAGCTATTTTAGCAATATGGGTTGGTCTTATAACAGGATTAACTCCTTCCAGACTAGGCCTTTAATTATATATATATATATACACCGATGCGTGTGAAAGAAACACCATCCTATTACTAATCTTTTTCTATTTCAAACATTCCTATATATATATATATATATACTTACAATATTAATACACACATATTGCAATTAAGTTATTGCACTTTCTATTTGGAAAAAAATAAAAATAAATATAAATATATGCACAAAAAAAAATGCTAATAATTCATTCAACAGCTCACCAATGTATTAGAGCCTATTGTTAATATATATGAAGTTTGTAATCTTTTAAAATAAACAGTTACTACGTATACTATGTGTTTCACAGCAAAAGCACTCAAAATAAAAATCAAGTTTATTGATTCATAGTCGATCAAAATGATATTGATTTTCAAATAATTACGATTTTATTTGGCCTATATATTTTAAAGATTTGATCGATAAGACAAGCAAGTATAGTATACATGCTTAGTATGGAATAGTATAGTATAGTTACTGTAGTATATATTTGGGTGTTAGAACTTTAAGCCTCACTTTAGGTGAGAGGAGAGTAGGTAATCCGTTCCTAAAGCCAAGTTTTAGATTTATTACCTACTATGGTTGTGTAAATAATTGTAATTGTAATAATGTTATTGTAATATTAGTTGTGTATTCTTAGAAAAGTCATAAAGCCCTAGGTTTTGGTAAGGCACTAACAAAATTAGCCCTAATATAACAGTCACAGTGTTTAGAAATGTACTTTATGTCAAAAATTAGAAAACTTTTTGTTACATTCCAAATTTTACTTACATGATAAAATATTCCTAATGCTTGAAATTTTTTTTGAAATGAAAGAATAAATTTAGGTATCCCACTGGCCACAACTATTGAGTCCATCTGGAACGTATATTATCAAAAAATTTATCTTTCTGTCTGTAGAAACCCCCCTTCGACTTGGACCTTCTGCCACACCACAACCACCTGCACATCGCCAACAGCAAAACAGAGAAAGAGTATGTATCGACGATATACTATGTAAATATATCTTTGAAGTACACGACAAATGAGATTATATGATACCCGTGTGATGCTCTATCGCTTGAGCTCGTTGAATTTTACTATCTTCATGTCGGCAACTTTCAGTTTGTAGATTTCGACGTGTTTTTTGGTTATTTTTGTAAAAATGAAAATGTTAAAATGACAACTTGAAACTATTATTATCGTTAATCTTGACAACCAATATCCTTTATTTTTTTTAATATTTTTGGACTATATCTCATTTGAAAATGTCTTCATTGATAAAATATTAGATTTCTTCTACAGGTTACTAACATTTTAACTATATAGTGGGTCGTCTCAATGAATACCAGATTATTGGCCGAAAACTCCCAAGTGAGTCTGAGCCTGAACCAAAGCTCTACCGTATGAGAATCTTTGCTCCCAACACTGTTGTTGCCAAGTCTAGATTTTGGTATTTTTTGACCAAGCTTAGAAGAGTCAAGAAGGCTGCTGGTGAGATTGTCTCTGTCAACTTGATCCACGAGAAGACTCCTACCAAGGTCAAGAACTTTGGTATTTGGATCCGTTACGATTCTCGCTCTGGTACCCACAACATGTACAAGGAATACCGCGAGCTCTCTCGTTCCGCTGCTGTTGAGGCTCTCTATCAAGATATGGCTGCTCGTCACAGATCTAGATTTAGATCTATCCATATTCTCAAGGTTGCTGAGATTGAGAACCCTGATGATGTTAAGCGTCCTTACATCAAGCAACTCCTTGCTCCTGATCTCAAGTTCCCTCTTCCTCACCGCGTTAAGAAGACCTCTGAGCTTTACCTCGCCAAGAGACCTTCTACATTCAACTAAATATTTGTCTGATGTATAATAATTTAGGGGATAAAAATGTAATATTTTACAAAAAGAAATGAAACATAATGACCTTGTTTTCTCATTTTCTCATTTAGTTTTATTTGTTAAAATTGCAGTGTCTCTAAATAGTGTCTATATATTGATACTTGTGGCTATTAGCATTTTTATTTTTTTTTAATTTTTTTATTTTTATAAATTCAACATGTTTATATATATATTGTATTAAGTTATGAATTTTGGTACATGGTTGCAATATAGTTATTATAAAAAGGTATTTATACTACATGCCATGCAGTGCATGAGAGACTGTAGTAAAGAGCTTAGCTTACCCACCTTAAACGTAAATTAAGCCAACGATAATTCTTAACTTGAGAAAAACTAACACGCATCTGTTTTCTAATTCTTTTCTATTTATAAAATTTATTTGTTATATACTTAAAAGGAAGATTCACGTCATTTTTTTTTTTCTACATAAAATTTCAAAATGAGCACCAAAAAGCCTGATGACGACGTTCTTGAGTTTTTAGAATCTTTAGATAAAGATGAAGCATCAGTGACTGCAAGCAAAGTCTCTACACCTGCACCCACGGCACAGAGCGGAAAAGAGGATGAAGATATCCTTGGATTTCTCGATTCTTTGACTGAAGCTCCAAAAGACAAGCCTGTTTCTTCTTCTTCTTCTTCTTCTTCTGATGCTACAAAACCCAAAGAACCTGCTTCCGCCCCTGAAGAAAAACCCGAATTTAACGATACATCAACCCCCAACGCACCTCCAAAAGAGGACACTGAAAAGCCAGCTACCTCTAAAGATTCGAATAGTTTGGATATTCCTGATCCTATTTCTTCTTTGACTTCTTGGTGGAATAAGAACAAAGGTGGGTTTTGGGATTCTGCAACTAGTGCAGTTAAACAAGCTGAAGCCCGTGTTAGAGAACTTCAGCCTGAAGTTGCTCAGACTCAAAAGCAAGCCATTGAGACTTTGAATGGTTCTATATCAAAGTTTAAATTAAACGGAGGCATATTGCAATCTACGTTTTCGTCAGTATTGGAAACAATCGCACCTCCAATTGTAAGGCACGAGCAATTACATATCCATGTTTTCCATGATATGGTTGGCTATCCTGCTATTGACAATATCGTATATTCTGTTTTTGAGCGTGTCATGCAACAAGTCGAAGGCGGGGGCCCACTTGTTTTAAATGTTCAAAAGGGTAAAGAGCGTCATAGAAGGGGCTCTGATTTAGTTGAAAAAAGAGAACTCAACATTTTCAAAGGGCCGATTGATCATGCCCAGAAGTTGGCTGCTGCTAGCATTGACGAATTTTTGAGAAATCAAGATAAGAAACCAGACGATTCTGATCCTAAGGCCAAAGAAACCACTGTTGTTGATGATGAGGGTCGTGTTACCACCAAAAAAGAGAGTTATGATGATTCTGTTGTTAGATCTTCCAACATCTACCTTTCTATTCAACCATCCTCTACTGACTCTGAAGGAGAAACTTCTAAAGATTCATCTCAGCCTGTTATTATTTCATCATCTTCTCCTCGCACATTTCAATTTATTATCTATCTTAGAGATCCTGAACACAACATTCAATTTTCTACTGTATCGCAATCGTTTCCTCTTCAATGGGCTGAATGGCTTGATAGTCCCGATAGTGCTTTTGAGAACAACAATGTCGATCCACGTGAATGGGTTGTTGATTGGGTTGAAGAAGGTCTTGGGTTATCAATTGGCATTGTGGCACAAACATATGTGAGCAAACGAATGGGCGTAAGCGATCTTCCTTTGTCTACAGATGATTTAGACAAAAAAGAATCTTAAATAGTATGAAAATCAATTTTTTTTTCCTTTTTTCGTAGTCATTCATTCACTATTTTTTTGTTATTTTTTATTATTTAAATAAATCAATCATATATCGGTTTTAAAATTTTAATAAGGACTTCTGTCTATATTTTATAATGCTATTTCATTTCAAGGCATCATATATACTATACAAGGTGTTGAGAAACTATTTCAATATCTACTTTCAAAACTAATCACTATGTCGTTTTCTAACTTCCTGACCAATAACTTCATTCTTTTCTTCGCGGACCACGACATAAATCGCAAAATTTATGACAATCTCCGTAAAGCTATAGGCAAAAACCAAACTATTTGACAAATAAGGATTATATACCAAATAGCACCATGCGGTGACAATAAAAAAAATTAAAAGTCGTATAGGTACTGATGTTTAAATATTAGTTGTTAGATTTTTTTTAAAAATATTCACTAATGTATGTATATATATATATATATATATATATATATATTTGTACTTACTGACAACAGCGTTAACAGTCAAATAGCTGGTCCCTTCGACAGCCAACAATGGAATATCAGACAATCCACTGGTAACAAGTATGGTAGCTAGTAAACCTATCAATGGATTATCTGATCTAATATCCACTTGTGGTAACATCATTGCTTGTCCAATAAGTAATATTAAAGGATGGTTCATCACTTTATTCGGATTAGCCACAAGCATGTATCCGAGAGACCACAAGAAGCATGATCTGAATAGAATGGCAGTTTTTGCTGATATCAGAGCCATTTTGGGCGATATATATCTTCCTTATATCTTCCTTATAGATAAAATTGTATATATTTATATATTTATATGGACAAAAATGCCTTGCTAGGTTTAAATTAGATGGCCAAATCACCAAAAATCATCAAAAGAGAGATCAGGTTAAGGGTTTTAGAGGTGTTTCGGCCGGTATTTTAAGATAATTATGGGCTTACGTAATACTTGAATTAAACCGTGGAAATTTGATATTAACCACCACCACTAAAAAAAAAATAAAATAAAGAAAAAGATTTCCAAGTTTTACGCGTCAACTTTTTCCCCTTCTTTCGACTTTCCAGTATTTGTTCTTCAGCACGATGCAATTTTTATACTCGAAGAAATTCTAAAAATAAAATCAACTAAAAATCACAAAAAATAAAATAAATACTAGCCAAAGATGTATACAAATAATGGGGCCAATAATATACAGTCGTTCCAAGCTGGAATACCGTCGAATTTGAACTCTTCATTCAACCCCCAAGATACAAACTCTCAATTAAATGCATTCTCACAAGGTCAGACACCACCCGTTGCAAACATAACGCGTTCCAATGTTCCTCAAAATTACCAACCTCAATTTAACACTTCGGGCGATTTAAAAAATATAGGAAGACCATCTATTACTTCTGATAATGGTGCGTCTCATATGAACGGTCCATTGCACGTCGGACAGCAATTCCGTAACTCAATACAGAATCAAAATAATCAGCAAGGATCCCCCATCCAGAATCAACCAAGACCCAACATTCAAACAAACACCAATCCAATGTTGAGTACATCTCCAGATGGGAACAATATACCTAATAGCGCCTACAATACCAATTCACTCAACCCTTCAAATGTTAGTAACATACAACCTCAGCCAACAAATACTTTGATAGAGACATTCACAAAGTCCCTTATAGATTTTAATCAGCGCAAAGGCATTCCATTGAAGGATCACATTTCTATAAACGGTAACAATATTAGTTACTACGTCTTATATGCTGCCGTTGAGAAATTAGGTGGCCTAGAGGCAATATTCAAAAGAAATCAGTGGCATCTCGTAGCACAACTATTAGAATTAGATAGATTTCCAAATGCCATAAATGATATAAAAACTGCCTACATTAACTATATTTATCCATTTATTCAAACAATTAGTAGTCAACAAAGACAGATGAACAATATCGCTGAAAATACCGGATCTATAGGACCGCAAGAAAGCGCTTCTCAAATTCAAATTCAAGCTCAGTCTCAGTCTCAAACAAAACAATCTGTATATCAACAACAACAACCACAACAACAACAGCAACAGCATCATGGAGTAGTGCCTAATTTCCCCAATAATGAGCAAATACCGGTAAAATCTGTAAACCAGGCTTCACCCAATATATCAGCAAATTCCACCATACCACAAAAACCCTTGGTAGATAACTCAGCGATTGTTAATCCAATAAATAAAAATGATCCTGTTGTATCCCAACCAGCACTTAAGCCAAGACCCCTGATTCGAATAGCTTCCGAAAATGAAAAATATGTACCAAAAAAAAGGAAAATAGAATTTAAAGGAGGCTATGATGTTCAGGTTCTTTCAAGAATCGGCAGAGATGTGGACTCTTTAAGTCCAGAATTCCCACTCTTTCAAGAACTTGGAACGATCAATATTCACGCAATTACTTTAGCATTAAAATCACAAATTTCTGGAGAAATTAGACAAGCCTTGGATAAATTAGCTTTAGTCTCTTCCAATCCCAGTCAAAATATTTTACTTGGAGAGTGCCCTGGTTTGGCAAATGCTTTAGGAAATGTGGGACTTGATCTATTGGAAAATCTTAAGACTGGTAAGAGCACCAACACAGTGTCCACAACTAGATTATCTAATATGGAGGATGAAGGGGAAAATGAAACTGATTTAATATCAAGCGTTTTTAACACATATCGTAACTGGGATTCTTCGAACCAAGAAATAGCTTTTCATGTTGATTCATTAACGGGAGATCCTGTTTATCCTTTTGAAGAAACTGAATCGATCAAAAAGTTGGAAAAGATAATTCAGGATGACGATACAGATTTCAACAACCAAATTGATTCACCACCTCCAGCTAAGCAATCATCGAACACGCATTATAATCAGAAATTTGGATTTACTTCTTACACTGACCTCTTGGAACTGTGCAGGAATGAACTTGATAGTCTTAATAGATATAAAAAGACAAGCATAAACTCATTTTGGATGGAAGTACTTTTAGACAGAATAATTTGCGTTACTATGATTTTTAGAAATTTATCTTTTACCGAAAGTAACCAAAAACTGTTGGTTGAAGAACCAATTGTGATGAAGTTCATTTTCAGTATGATACGCTCTTTGGCCGAAAACTCAGACCTTATACCCATTAAAAGGAGACAGTTAAGTATTCACAAAGATATAATTACTCTTCTTTCTCATATTGGCATGCATGTTACTTTTCCATCAATAGCTGATGCTTTTAGTGTTCTTCTTTTGATACTTTCCTTTTCACCCGAGCCCGAACCTTTTTTGAAAAGAGTCGATAACCCTTCCGAATTTGATAGCCAAAAGGTTTTCTTTTGCGAGTACGACCCTTCTATCCATCGGTATTTATCATGTGCGGTAGATGCATTAGCTAAAATACTTCCACGAGATCCCCCAAATAGGACCTTTTTCAAAGAAATATTTTTAAATACCTGTGTTGATGATGAATATTTGCAACTGCTAGAAAAATATCTTCACGGCCGAGAACTTCTCCCTTACGAATTTTTAACAAAAACATTTGCGTTGGTCATGTCAACAATTCCTAGAAGTGATTTTCATGTTATTCCAAAGGCTTTAGAGTTAAGAATACCTTTATTACACCAAAGTTTTCTAATAGCAGAAAACTTGATTTCTATAATTCCCGAATATGGTTATTTTAATGATATAATGCTGACTATTACGTCAGATTCGGACAAACCGTTCCAAGGCTCTATAATGGCCGTATTGGAGCTCCAAAAGACTTATAATGTTTGCCAATACTGGCTTGAATCAGCTGAAAGTTTTGGTCCAACACTTTTAAGAGCTACATGTGCTTTAGGGACTATCCATTCTAAATCAGTCACAGGTGAAGATATTAATCCATTTTCAAAAATTACTCAAAGAACAATATCAATACTTAAATCGCTTGTCCAAAATGCTACAAATTTTCAAATTGGCATTGACAAATCAACGCTCAACGATTCAAACACAGATACAACTACACAGTCTTCACAAACATCCGTATCAAGTCATCACCAACCTCTTGGTATATTTCCGACAGTCGAATCTCTATTTGGAGCACTTTTAACAAATATGAATGATAGTGTCGTTTCCCAATTATGCCAGTATAGTGAAAACAGCACGTTATATTTCAATACTATTAAGGAGGATTAGGCTTACAAGTTTAAAATGTATTTTTATGTTCTGGTTATTTTTTATTTTTTACTTTATATATATATTATTTTTATTTTTAAATATATATCATTAAAAAAATAAATACTTAACACCTTTTATTCTAGGCAAGTAGATCACGATTGATAAATCGTTTCACTTTTTGTGCGTTTTCTTTTCCAATTAGACCAGCCAAATCATCTTCCGAAATCTTACATAAATCTTGTAATGATTTTACATTATCAATAACAACTCGAAAATTGTGTGGTGTTATTCCGGGTATACTTTTGAGAATATCGATGGCTGATCTGTTGTATTTTCTATCAGATTTTGATATCAATGTGTTCTCATCTCTACCACAAAATCCAGCAGTTATAGGGTCTGGTTGTTCATGATCTAAAAGCTTAAGTTCGTAAAAGATTTCTGCTGTATGTTTAGGTGACATAGACCATATTATTCTGAGACGAGGAAACTGTAGTAAAAGTAACATAAGTTTTGACTGAATCTTTTCTTGAATCATTTTAGCTGTTTCGGTAGAATAAGCAGCAAAATTTCCCGAAGCATTCATTCCAGGCGTTTCACCAAAGGGCTCCAAACTAAATGACTTCGACTCGTCAAATTCAATCAAAAGAACTGGCTTATCGTAGTATCTAAACATTGCTTCACATTGTGTGTATATTCTTCCATCGCGGAAACTAGAAACCAGATCGGGAATAGACTTTCGTTCCACACAAATTCGGGGTGACAATATATAATCACCGACAGTAAGCATTACTGGAGCAACTCCTAATTTATTCAAATGAAGAGAAAACGGTAAACTAGAGCGGAATTCTCGAAAATCAACTATTACAGTAGGATCTTCCTGCACTGGTAGTTGTCCACCCGCTAAACGCGTGGTCTTATTAGCAATTACAGCAATGTTTCGAAACCTGTTATCTTTTAATGAGTCGTCCAAGTCATCACCAATTACTTCAGGAAGATTCGATTTTTCTCTAATCAATCTGGTAAACGATTCTTTCTCTTTTCTTACTGAGCCAAGGTATTTCTGTTCTTCTACAGAAAATCCATAGTATAAGAAATAAACTTTCACCGGTGTGAAAGGATTTGAGGACCGGAAAACCTCAACTTGTCTAATAAAAGCAGGATTTGGTTCATACATTATGATGTTTGAAGGTCGTAGTTCAAAAAGTAGTGTTTCTAAATTTGCTTGGTTATAACATTGAATTATTACCAAATTTTGATTGTTAAGAACTGTGCAGGAGTCACCAACTCCAGTAACAATAACATCTTCTTCTTCCCCTTCTTCTTGTTCGTAATTCTCTTGAATTTCAGAAGCCATATTGTCCAAAAGAATCCTGAGATTTATGTTAGTTTAAAAAAAAAAAAAAAAATCAATAAACAAAAAAATCAAAAACATACAAATCCTCAACTTCTTGGTCATTAGAATTTAAATTATCCGATGGAGTTGAGGAACGCGAATTTCCAGCAACAATCGATCCTCCTCTGACTCTTCTTCTTTTGTTGTATCGATTAGAAGTTGTGCTGAGTGGCGTGGCTTCTTTTTGTAATACCTTCTTTTCAGGAGCTTTGTTTTTTTGGACAAGTTCCCTCTTAACTTTTATAAAGCCGTGTTTCCATGCTTGATAATCTTTAAGAGATACATTCATATATTTTTCGGCTGAATAATATTCAGATCCGGATGCTTCAACTTTCTTGCACCACTTTAAAAACAATGATAATTGACGTGCAACAGACCGGGTAGAGCACATGATTAAGGTAGGGCCATTTACATTATTGGATTTAAATGAATTTGAAATCTCATCAAGAATTTTAGCAAGCTGGTCCCATTTTGGTTGTTCTTCGGGTGAATTTTTATGAGATTGATTTTGTGGCTCATCTCTTTTTTTGGGACCAAAAGCTCTTTCCTTAGCTGTAGCAAAAAGAATATCAGCATCTTCTAAAAATATCCAAGAATTTCCAATGTCTTTTGATAAACCTTGAGAAGGTGCATTAGACATCCATATCGTTTCCAAAGTCCTATAAAACGTGATGGAATCATAATTAAGCAAGCTTGACAACAATTGTCGTAATGTTGTCAAATCGCCAACACTAGTTTTTGTTTTTGAAGAGACTCTGTGCCAATAAGGTTCAAGTTGACGTCTAATAATGTAATCGAAATTTGAAGATAATGCATTGTCCAAATTCCAGTCATCAATTTCAATTATCTTGCTGTTTGCTCTTTTAATATTAGATATGCACGCTTCAATACAAGACAAAATTGCATGTTGAGTTTTTACCATTAACGGAGTAAGCTTAACTTCGATTTCAACAACTGATTTAACATCAACAACCTGTGGCTTTGTCCATTGACCAGTTCTTGAATTACGATAAACCAAATGTTGTAGATCTATCGAATCTGTAACACTAACATGAAAACGAGGCCATAAAAATGTTTTTTTAACGTGAAGACTTTTCATAAACGTTGCCAAGGGGGAAAATCCCGTAAATCTTTCTGGTTCATCCGATAAAGCTTTTATAAATCCTACTTTATTATGCTGGCGATATAATCTTAAAATAAATGATATTGTAGACGTTTCGGTAACTTGCTCCGCATGTAAAATCATAATTCCTGATATTACTTTGGGATCTATTACATGACATAGTAAATCAACAATAAATATTCTCGGAGTCACAAAATATACGCCACCAGTAGTATAAAGAGACTTCCGCTTATTCATTGTTCCTGTTGATTCTGTATTAATCATTTTAATTCCTCGGGTACGTGTGTTATCATTTGATTCAATGTCACAACTATCAATAACAGAAAGCTCTCTCAGCTCTTCTTTAATAACTTGTAACTCATCGCTTGAAGAGCCTAAAACAATAACTAAGCTTTGCCTGTTTTGATCTCCATTACTATTATTGTTATTGTTATTATTGGTTATTTCGGTTATTTGTCCACCAGAAACATCAAGTGCATGAAGTAAGTTGGAGGCAATTTTCAAATATCCCATTCCACGCGCCATGATTAAAAGGCCATCATCTTTCAACATGTCCACTATTATTCGTTTTTGATAAGGTAAAACAACTGAAAATGTTATAGGGTGTTTTTGAAAATATGTGTAAATTTTACCCCTAGAATCTTGCTGGTTCGCAAGTTCTGCTAAAGTTTTTGATTCTTTATGGCCAATGGGGTACACTATACCCAAAGACTGAGGGTTCCTGTCATTGTTTGATTGATGGAGGTCATTCTCATTAATAGCTTTCAACCTTTCAGTGATTTCTAACCCATCGTATTCAGTATTAGAATCGCCACCAACAAAAATAGATGTTTCTTCCTGGTTTTTATGTTCATTAGCGTTATCCATGATTATACATGATTGCAATCTCAATCCGTGATATAAGAAAAAAAGTGCTTTACATATTTAAGATTTCTTACCAAGGTGAAATGGCGTTATAAAGTCTAAGATTTTTCCAGTGTTACATCAGATTATTAATTCATTAGTAATAATTAGTAATTTAGTAGTTTGGTTTGTAGCCGATAATCGTAGTTGAATTCCCGAATCTTCGCTTATAAAATTATATTATGGCTCATTTAAGAAATAGTCCATAAGGCTTTTTTTTTTTTTTTTTTTCATCATATAGTTTCTTCTTTCTTTTATTAACGCTTAGCTTTATTTATCTCAACTTGAATCAAAAGCAGCTATACTAATAAACTTGCATCCAAATTTTTTAATTCAAAATCTTATCAGTAAAGATATATATATATATATATATTTTTTTTTCTTCTTCTTCTTTTTGTAAGACCGAAATAATCTCTTATTAAAATGACTACCGAATCGCCAACAATTATTGAAAAAATCAACAATGTAAAGGAAGGTGAAACGTTTTTTTCTTTTGAATTCTTTCCTCCAAAGACTCAACAGGTATGTATTTTCTTAGTATGATAATATATTTATATATATATATATATATATATATATATATATATATACTAATGCATTGTTTAGGGTCTGGCCAATCTAGAATCTAGAATTGAAAGAATGAGCTGTCTTGCACCTCTTTTTGTTACAGTAACTTGGGGCGCCGGTGGATCGACTGCTCATAAGTCTCTGGATCTTGCAAAGTACGTTAAAAGCTTAGGAAACGCTACCTGTTTACATTTGACCTGTACAAATATGGATCGTGAGTTGCTTGACAAGGCTCTTGAAGATGCTAAATCAAGTGGAATTCGAAATATATTGGCATTAAGAGGCGACCCTCCTAGAAACGAAGAATATGATAGCTCTAGTTCCGAATTCACTTATGCGACTGACTTGGTTAAGTATATTCGTAAACAATATGGTGATTATTTTTGTATTGGAGTTGCTGGATATCCTGAGGGTCACGTTGACGGGTCAGATACTTCTAACCAAGATCCATTAAAGGACATTCCATATCTTATTGAAAAGGTCGAGGCTGGTGCCGATTTCATTATCACTCAATTATTTTACGATGCCGATAAGTTCATAGCTTATGAAAAGACTCTTAGAAACTATGGATCAAAAAAACTTGCTGAAATTCCCATTATTCCCGGTTTAATGCCAATCAATACCTATCAATCCTTTATTCGAGTCTCAAAATTGAGTCACGTTTCAATCCCCGAGGAAATAGCTGAAGGATTCAAAGATATTAAGGGAAACGATGAGTTAGTTAAGTTATACGGTGTTGATATTCTCACCAATATAATTGAGCGCATATACAAGGAAACTGAAGGTAGAGTGAAGGGCTTCCATTTTTACACACTCAATTTGGAAAGGTCTGTGGCACTTACTATTGAAAAAAGTTCAGTAATTCATATTCCATTATCGGGATCAGAAAGTGATGAATTAGATGGTTCTTCGGCTATTGATGTATCTGACGATATTAAGGTCGACTCTGCTGTTAAAGTGCCACTTAAAAGAAATAGGCGGTCTAGCACTAAAGCACATAACAGGCTAATTGTATCAGATTTAAAGAACACCGTTGATCCATTCAGTGCCATTCCAGTAGCAAAGTTGGGAAGTGATGTCCCATCCCGTTCAAAGGAGTTTTTGGCGATATCAGCTGGCGAGGGTTCACTTGGACGAGAAGCAAATTGGGATGATTTCCCAAATGGAAGATTTGGTGATTCAAGATCGCCCGCATATGGTGAAATCGATGGCTATGGACCCAGTCTTAAGGTTGATAATGCTAGAGGTTACAAACTTTGGGGTTATCCTGTAGATGAAAAAGATATCAGCAAACTATTTGTCTCGCATATTACTGGCCGTTTGGAGGCTATACCTTGGTCTGATGCATCTTTAGACAGAGAAACAGCACTTATTCAAGAACAATTAATTAAATTGAATGAAAAGGGAATGTGGACTGTTGCTTCTCAACCTGCCTGCAACTGCGCAAAGTCTGAAGATAAGATTTTTGGATGGGGTCCTCCATATGGAAAAGTATTCCAAAAGGCATTTGTCGAATTCTTTATTTCCCCTGAAAAATGGAAAGCCCTCAAAGAAAAGCTTGATCAAGCGGATGTCTCGGTAAATGTATCATATTACGCTTGTAATCAATCCATGAAGCTAATCACAAACACAAAGCCTGATTCTGCGAATGCCGTCACTTGGGGCGTATTTCCTAATAGAGAAATCTTACAATCTACAATAATTGAAGGTTTATCATTTTTATCTTGGGCCGAAGAAGCTTTTTGTCTTTGGAAAAAATGGCAACAACTTTATCCCAAAACATCGCCTAGTTATAAATTACTGGATAGAATTTCCAAAAATTATTATTTAGTTACAGTTGTTCATCATTCATATATGAACGAAGAGGCTTTATGGGAATTACTTCTCGCATAACATAATAAAAAAAAAAAAAGGAATTTTTTCCATTTATTTTTTTTTTTTTTACTTGTTAATTTATTAACCTTTATATATTAGTTATCATCAAATATTTATAGAACCTATAAAATGTTACATTTTTTTTTCTAAATCTTTGAGCATCCCATATAATTCGTCTGTTGTCCATTTTACATGAAATTCAATTTGAAAATCTGGAGGGAGATCTTTTGGGATGTGGGAATGACAAACTGTTGCGGGTTTATCATCAGATTCTTCATCGCTATCAAAAAGATCATCGTCACCTAAAATTACACGTTTCACACTAGTTTTGTTGGATAATATTGGGGAGTCTGTGAGTTGTGAAGAAGAGTCGGTTTTTCTGGGTCTCCCCCGTTTCTGTGGTGTTTGGTGTTTTGATGTAGACTGTAAAGAGGGTGTGGACGGCTGTGTGGATTTTATGCTATCAAAATCATAAATCGAAGATTGCTCTTGAAGGCTTTCACATGCCAATTTGTATCTCCAGTTAAGATATTCGGGCTTGATCGGATTTCCATATTTTTGTTTTTTGGGTGTGCGTGATTTTTTTAGTACGATAAACCTAGATAAGTAAGGCAAACAGTGGCAAACAGAACATTGATATTCTTCTTCAGGAATTTCTTTAGATATCAGGTAGATTGGAATATCGGGATGTCTCGCAATAAACTCGTTACGAAAGTTTATTTCCTGCATTATTAGAGATTTAAAGTAGGGGTATAGCCATTGTATAATTTCTTCCCTATGCTCGTGCTTTACTGTTCTGATCATTAAGCTGTCGAAAGAAAATACGGGCGCTCGTCTTTGTTTTTTGTATGTGTCAAATGATTCAGCCCCAAAGGGAAGCCAATCAAGAGGAGCAAAGTTAACAGCTTCGTTGCAATTAAAGCCATGATTAAACCCAGCATGGTAAGCCTTGGGCCATGTAATAACAAATTCACCTGGCTCTTGGTCCAATGTGTAGCACGGAATATTTTTTTTGATTAAAACATCAGGCGATACCATAGTTACAAGCTGAAAAAGTAAATCAGGTTGTTTCTCAAAAAGCTCAGGGAAAGTATCTCTCAAACCCCTCTCAAAGCTCTCCGCGCTATCTCCAGGTACACCATACCAAGTTTTAGTGTGACCAAAATGTTGATAATTGACAGAGTATGTATAATGATCTTCACAATGCCAACAAAATGTTGAAAATAGCATACCAACATAAATCCATGGTTGAGTCATTCCTGATATATCAGACGATATATTGTGAAAAAGAGAATCTCTATGTAATGGAAGGTTGTTAAGATTCCATGGATCCTTTGCATATCTATTTTTATACATAATAGCGCTTGATGGAAATCCCGATGTTTCATTGCATCTAATGTCTGAACCATACTCCACGGTTATGCTTTCACCGGGAGTGTCGATATAATCCCAAAACATCTTTTCTATAGAGTTTTTCATTTCATTGGTAGAAACTCCCTGTAAGGAAGGGTGATTTTGTATAAACTTCTCCTGGAAATCATCGGCAAATGTTTCAAATTCGTTTAAAGTATAATCTTCACCTTTTTGAAAGCTGAATTCACACGACCCAACAAGACATTTTGGGCAGTACCAAGTTGATTTAGAAGCTTTCCGCTTCCCACGTGGCATTTTTTTATTTCTGAATTGGAATACATCGTAATTGTTGAGACATGATCTATGGAAAGCGCCATTACATTCGTTACATGATACTGTTTCAATGTCGTTCTCATAACAATCTTTATCACAAACCTCACAAAGTAGTACGTAATCGTCGTCGTTTTCTACCTCCTCATTTTTGTCTGTATTATGGTGGTCGTCCACAATATCGTCATTTTTGTATTTTTCGTCCGATGGTACACTTTTGTTATTTGAATTATCAACCTCGACAATATTGTTGTGCGTTTTCTTTTCTGGTTTTATAAAACATTTTGATATTTTACATTCGCTGTTTTTGATTCCCAAAGACTTTAAAAATGAAACATGCTTTTCGAATGGCATTATTATCTCAACATAACTCTTACGTAGATATTCTGGTACTGACTGTAGAGATTTTGTATATAATGGTAGACCCATCTTGAAGCAAACTGTGTTCCAAAAGGTTGGATCTTTGCGTTCAGTTTCTTTATAGCCCCCTAGATTTTGAATCGATTTGTATAAAGCATAATAATTAAAATTTTTAAGCTCCTCGTAATAAGGGTACTTTTTAATGTGAAAGCCGTGCATCTCATGGTAATAAGAGAGTCTATCAAGCCAGTCCATGACAAGTCTAGAGGAAGCACCCATAGTATTAAGGGTTTGCTTTCTAGTTTTGAAATGAAATTTCTATAGTAATAGTAAATGTATATATACATAGATATATAAGTTAGTTAATCACATTATTGTAAATGACAAGAGAAAGATGAAATGATAAGAATAATAAGAATAATAAGAATAATAATAATAATAATAATAATAATAATAATAATAATAATAATAATAATAATA